>HE669301.1:0-15397 GCA_000313835.2 Heliconius melpomene melpomene | reverse complement strand
TATCTATATATATATATATATATATATATATATATATATATATATATATTTATATAAATATTAGTATAGTGTAAGCCAGGGATGGCGGACCATTTTGTTTTTGTGTGTTCAATTTTCAAATTTCCCACTTGTGGCATGCGTGCCATTGGTTCGCCATCCCTGGTGTAAGCTACATTAGCTTCTACTTTTATTTAAAAATTGGAATACAAGTTCTTACTAACAAAGTTATATTTTCCATTCTCCTAGACAAAAGAACCTTCATTTAAAATAGCAAGGATAACTTTATCAAATGAAGAGATCAAAATATTGATGTTAATATTTATATCTAGAGACACTTTCAAAATTCAAGGCTTTTATTAATAAATCACCTAGTAAATTTGTTAAATATTAATTAAGTTTTTGGATCTAAATGAATATGTAATATTTTTTTAAATTAAAGTAACAAGTGTCCAAGGCATAAGTATCCTTTTTAATAACCAATGCAAAAAGCAACCACAGATTGATATTTTGAGTGTGAGCTTCCTATATCATATAGAGCATTTATGGCAAATAATGGAAACTAGCAAAAGTCACCAAATTATACACAGAAAAAAAGTTTGGAGTATATAAATAAAAGCAAGAGAATTTAATAACTTCCTTGTAAAACTGAAAGATTACATATATTTTAATTTATATATTTATAAAATACAAAAAAAAAAATAAGTGCAGAAAAAAAGTATGAATGTTTATGTTTTTTATAATTTTATTAATAAAAAAGTTATCAACAATAAGAAAAAAAAATAAGGTGAATTGTATATAGGCATATCCTCGAGTGAGGATCAATCCCACAACCGGTTGTGTTTACAGTCACTCTTTTTGTCCCTCCACCATAACTGGTGCTATTTATTTAATTTAAGATTACATATTCTTATTTATTTTTACATATTCCATGTGACAAGATTTGCTGGTAGAATGATTTTTAGCATTGCACTCATTTGTTTATTTAATTGTGTGTAGTATAATAAAAATTTAAAAAGATGATTGTGATGTAGTTAATCGCAGACTTCGCTGCAAAATATTATATATCAACAAAGCCATACCTAATATATCAAGTGAAGATTGATGGTTTGATACAATTACAGCTCCTCTATCTTCTTTAAGAATTTTTCCATTTCTTAAATGCCATTTGACTTCTATAAATTTTGTTATATGTTTTACAAGTTGTGCACCAAGCCTGCAAAGTTAAGACATCTTAGACTACTTAACTAAAATTTATAATTATTATTAATGTAAAAATTGTATAATTATGTTACTTCAAATTCTTATCAACAAAATTATAAATTATATTGTAATAAGTGGATGTAATAGCAGTTAGTGAGCATAATATTCTTTTAGTAAAATATTTTTCATATAGCTGCAGAAGATAAACTTAAATACTTACAGAGAATTCTTCACATTTTTTGGGTTAAAGACGAAAAAGGGCATCAGAAATATTGAGGCAATAGATGTCCAAATATAAAACACAAGGAATTTAGATTGAAACTTAATATAATTTGGAGTTTCAGAGAATAATTGTTTCAATATATATGTTGTTAACATAATAATAAACATATATATTATTTTGTCCCACATGTTTAAACTCCAAGAAGTTCTTTATTGTTATGACACCGACCGAGTAAATGTTCTTAATAAATTAATCAAGATGCGTGACTCAACGTCCTTAATTTTGTGTCTAAATTTGTTTCAATTTACATCGGCAATTGTTTAATTCAAGCCCACATCGATGCAATCTTCCTTTATTATTGTATTATTAAAAATAAATTCATTTTAATAGAAACAGTGAAATCAGTAAAGAAACAGAATTAGTTTTCGCAAGTTAGCATTATATAAAACTATTTGAATTTCCATAAAAGATTTCGTTTCAAACACTTGTTAAGCACTTTAACTGATCGCTATGTATTTAATAAAATAATATAATTTGTTAATTTAATAAAATAGACCGCACCGCGCTGTACGTTTACAATGTTTTGTGTTTAATTGTTTATGCTTTACCGCATCAAGCCAATCTATAGATAAGAGTAGAATGAAATTGAAAACTTCAGCGGACTGACTACAGATTATAAATGTTTATATAGACTGCGTAGATATCGTACATAAATTACTGTGAGACCTACCGAAATTTACATACGTTACAAAAGTTATTTACGGCAGAAATTATTAATTTTATTAATAAATAAAATGATATGTAAAAATGTCATTAGCAATAAGTAATAAATCAATTTAAATAGTTATGATAACCATATACCTATTTAATTTAAGATTGCGTTGTTTTATAACTACTATTTTTGCTACTTATATTCTAATGATATAGTATTAAGATATGTATTCTAATTATATTAACGAAAATTATGATAATGTTAAGAATATTATAAATAGTAATATACATGAAGAATAAAAAAATACATAATAAAAATTAATTATTATAGTTAGAGAATTATTCGTTGGATAAACATCTATAGGATTGTTCTATTGTTATTCTAAAATTACCAAAATACATGATAAAGAAAATTCCAAATTACATTTATAGCTTTTCTATTTTCTATTTTTAGATAAAAAAGGCTTTTTGGTAATGGGAACATAGTTATAGACAATTATTAAATTGCTGTGGTGAAAATCATAATTTAAAAAAATATCTGTAGGGTTGCCAGTTAAGAGACACAGCGCGTAAACTTTGCAGTGCAAACTTTGCACACCTTTTACCAAGAAAGCCCCGGGGGTGAACCGGACAGTGACGACCCCACAAACCTGAACCTAATGCAACCTTAAGCTAGAAAGTAACCTTTATGGTTTGTTTACTTTTCATCTCACGGCTCCCTGAATAGGTATAGATTATATCTAAGGAGCTCTGATTAATAGACAGTATTTTTGTAAAGGTTTATTTTACATTAGAAATAAATATTATTTAGACTATTATTATGACTACTCATACAAAATGTAAAAAAATAATTATTCTTTATTAAACAAATTTTCTTTCCTTCTTTCGTGTAAAATATTTAATATAAAAATCTGCATGGTATTTAAATAAAGAAATCCTATAATTCACTAGTTAAATTATCTAGATGAGCCATTATTAAAGTGTTAGATAGTAATCTCTATAGCGTCATCTAAGGCTCGAAAGATTATTCAGTATCTCTATGAAAAATAACTTTTGTTTGTCTAACATGTGTGAGATACAATCGTGAATTCTTTACCTATAAAAAATATTATTTCTACTAGTTTAAATATATTTACAAGCTGAAATACTTTTGTTTAAAATAGTATCTACTTACATAGCATTTATCTAGAAATATCTACAAAGTTATAAAATATCAACTTATTTCGTCGCCTTCTGTGGTACAACTTCAAAAATAGAAAGAAGTAAATTAACGTTTCAAATATTACAACAAAACTCGAATTAGCCTGGTATCATACTTTGATTTATTGACTTCTATTCATGTCGGCCAAATAATTTGGGCAATCATCCGGTAAACTACTATAAACTTCTTTTGTTAGTTCTTTGTATACTTTTTCCATTTCATCCCTTACTCGTTCAACAAGCTGTGGCAATTCCTCCATTGACATCCCCTCTGTTGAAACTGGCTCTAAGCATTGGATGACCACGTGACCTGTAACACGTTATATGGATGTTATATTTAATTTCTTTTTTAGCGTCGCATTGTATCCCTCACACAGCAGGGTAGGCAGACGGAACCAAAAAAATGGGGATTTTGATTCCCTAATTACCTAATTATTAAATCGAAATACGCGTTTTCGCTATATAAACGGCCATATCCTTTTTCTGAGTCGGTTCCATGATTTACTAAAAAAACATATAGGAATATGTTTTTTCTCAGAACCTGAGTATATAGTTTGAATTTGAACTCGATATCAAGCGTTCCTGAGATTAAGGGTCTTAAAAGACAGATAGACAGACATCAGAGTGATTTTATAAGGGTTCCTTTTTTCCTTAAAACGGAACTGAACCCTAAAATAGAACAAAAGGAAAACATAATATTTTAGTGTTTTTTTGTGTGTATTTTGGTGCTTCGGACATGAAAATTATTTCACAACATTTATTTTATAAATTAATTATCTTCTTAAATTGTTATATTATTTAAAGAGTAGGAAAAACGTTTAATACATTTATTTAAATTAATACATTTATTATTCGTTTTATCTTTCAGGAGCGAAGATAATATATGAATCTAAATTATGAGATCAGTCGTGGAACAGGGGGACAAAGTGTGGGTGTTAACGCTATAGGTTATATGTTCGATTCGTATTCGAGGGAATTAAATATTTAATATTTTCATGATATATATAAACATTAAAACATTAATATTATACCGAAATATTATGATATTAAATCAAGCAACGGGTGTACGAAATGACAGTATTTAAATTGTCTACAATCCTCATACCTAATTAGTATTCCCATATGTTCCGCGCGTGCAAGAAGGCGTATGTTTTTGACTCAAGTTCAAAATTATGATGTCTAAATGATTGTATTTTTTGTGCAAATCATAAAATTATAACAAAAAACCATTACGACGCAGTTTGTTATATAAATAAATTTGTGTAACAGATTCCATATAATAATGTAGCTCTATTTATAATTTATAGTAGTTACCTTTATTGAAGATATATTTCTTTTCATTGATGAAGAAGTACGGAGAGAATACTACAGGAATGATGGGCCTTTGGGCGGCTATTGCGATTGCAAATGCACCTTTCTTAAAAGGCAGCAGCTTGTCACAGTTCTTGTTTCTGGTTCCTTCAGGAAATAGCCATATTTTGGTCTGTAAAACATGGAAAAATATTTTCAATTATCCGGACGTACATACGAACGAGTCTTTACGTCTCGCCTAATTTCAATGGCGGTTTCCCGTAGTGCTCATATGAAAATAACTATAAAGAATTTTGTATGACACGAGTCATATAGCCAATAACTGGACCTCGTTAGTTAAAGTAACTAATATAAAAATAATTTTCCAATCGAAGATGAACTACTCTTCAGCTATATAATATCCAAAGATTATTAGTTATGTAACACCAATATATTTCTGAAACATAAATACGAGTAACGTAAGTACCTTATTTTTGACTGTAACCTCCGAAGTAATTTGAAGTTGCTCATATGCACCTTTTCTATTTTTTCGATTTATAAATACTACTCCAGCTAGATACGCTGCCAATCCAAATGGCCAAACATAAAATAATTCTTTCTTCGCGACAGGTGCTAATTTACCAACCTTGTCCCAGATATTAAACATACCTAAAACAATACTTACATGGTCATTTGTTACATATATTTATTAATTGTTTTCTCTTAAAGCTGAAATAGTCGTTTTTTTGCTAAATTATTAATATATTATGCTTTTTACTAAACATTCAGACTCAAGTTTTTCTTAAATTTGGAAACGAAGGTTAAATTAAAGAATTGAAACTAGAAAGTACCAAATCTTTTTGTTGAATTTTAATAAAAAATAACAAAAAGTAAATTCTTGATTACCCGATTAGTATGGAAGAGAGGACCTGAATGTGCCGATTTTGACAAATCTTTACTTAACATAGACATATTTACACCAAGTGTATAAAATTTACAATATCTTTAAATTATGGTCAATCATAAAAATATATTAGTTTATTGCTTGTGTAAATTCATATAATTTACCTGTAATTTTAACATAACGGTAGTTTAATTCGTGCAAAAAATCAAACTCCATCTGCGTGAACTTTACAAGAACGTTGCCAAAAACTATTATTTTTTTCTGACCACATATTAAAATAATGATAATTGTTTGAATAATTATCATTATTCAGACAATTATCATACTGCGTCTCTTATTTAATTTTTTTAAATTTTTATTGTTAATAAAAACTTCTATTCACCCCCGGCTCTTTCGGCCACCTCTTTCCCCTACTGGAGCAGACGACTTTTTGTAATGAGTTTTTAATACTATCTTATAACAAATGGAAGCAGTAGCACTTTTGATATATCTACCTAAAATATCAAGGGATGACTGATGATTGGAAACAATAACTGCCCCTTCTACTTTGGATAATCTCTCGCCATCCCGTAAATTCCATTGTACGCCCAGAACTTTAGTTATGGGACTTAAAAGACGAGCTCCAAACCTAAAGGAAAAAAGTAAACAATACAATATTTTCTATATATATTTATATATTTATCTATTATTTTAAATTTTATTGAGGAGAATGTTTATCTTTATTAATATATTAAATATAGGTGTATCCAGGGCCATCTTAAGCCATGTTGGGCACAGGCCGGATGTCTATGTTGGGCTTTTGGGGATTTGAAGTCCAATTCGTAAGTAATATATATATATATATGTAACAAATTGTTCTATTTATATACAGACACTTTAGGGTCTCCTAAGGTGAGAGGAGAGGAGAAGGGAGAAGGAGGTGGGGTAAAGAAGGAATACGGTATTTCCTAGGTCTGACTAAACGAAGTCCGTGTTCTTTCTTTGACAAAACCTACTATGCATACAGTGTAGAGATAGAGAGTAATGTTATATTTACAGATTACAGATGACAAAGATTAAAAAAAAAACTAAATACACGTGAAAATGCGTGAATACGAGGTAATTAAAATCTTCTATTAGCAAAATCATAATATAGTGTAATAATTATATTTTACTTTAGGTGTTTAATTATGGCTTATCTTGCGATAGTTAAACCTACAAAACGGATAAAAGCGAGGTCAAATGAATAATAGTGTGTTATCACTATTATTTATCAACTAGTTTATATTTAATATCATACTTAGATTCACAAACATAAGGTCAAACTAAGCAATCAATGCCATTAATATTTATTTTTGTAGTAAATAATCCTTACTTAAGTCCTGTCATTTAGGAATTTTATATATTTAATTGAATATGTAAAAAAATATCAATTAAATATATAAAAAAGTGAAAATACAATAATATAAATATATCACAATTTCTTAATTATTGTTTTGTGGTAATATATAAGTATATTTTTTTATATATAATAGGTATAAAACTTACCTAGCATTATCAACATTTTTTGGTCTAAACAAAAAGAAAGGCCATACAATACACGCTAAAAGCGATCCATACACATAATAAATAAAATAATTAGAATAATATTTAATCTTATTTGGTTCACTACTTCTTATCTTTTTTAAAAGATAAGTGACGACAATCACTGAAACGAACATTAATATATTATACAACATTTTTTATATTTAATAATAAATATAAATAATTAATAACAACACATGCTTCAATACGACACCGTTCCTAACACTATTTGCAAACTGACTGTCCCTACATACATCTATTTGTCGTATACAAAATATTAGGGAGTCGCCTTCTGATAAGAAAATATATATACACTACTGTATATACTAATAAAATATATATAATCGATTTCTTATCATATTAATTAAATATTAGAGGCTCTAGCGACGCAGTGGTACGACCGTGTGACTAAACGGTTGTGAGTTCGATTCGAGGAGATGAAATGTTTCGTTTCGTATTTTCATTTTTCCGCTATGGCAACAAAGCAAAGAGCGGCGTAGAGTTTTGACACTCAGTTCGCAATGCTTCGAGAATTCGTCGAAATATAAGGAATGGCTTGTCTGTCCGATTACGTCTCTTCTGCCTATCTCTATCTTTGCATAGCATATGCGGGATACAGTGTCAACTAAAAATGTAAAAATAATAAATAAAACATAGTTTAATATATTATAGATTAGATATAGATAATGCCTCGCATAGGTATTGCATCACTAATGTCGCCCAAGTAAGAAAGATATCGGTTCAAATCTATGTAAAGGAATGTTTGTACTTGTAAATAAATGTTTAATTATTTTTATGGTTATCTATATAGTTATGCATTAAATAAATCGCAATTTCTTTTAAGAAAATATTTATTTATTTTATATCTATGTAGGGAGCAATTCTAGGATAAAATATAGCTTATGTTTTGCCCCACAATTTTTTTTATCTTTTAATGAACTGAACAAACAGAAAGACAGACAGACGGATGAAATTTTTTGCTTATTTCATGTCTTGTACTTAAAGAATCAAGATTATTTTAAAATGACTTTTCTTTCATTTGGGCTTTTATCGGTTTGGAAACAAAATTATCGTATTTTAATGAAAATTGTTTCGTTATTTCATATCTACATATATAGGGGGTAAACGCGTATAAATTACCCCGGACAAACCAACAGACCGACAGACAAAAATATTTTTAGTTATGTGTTATTTTGAAATCACAGACAGACATTTTAATTTTATTTATTTATCGCTATAGATTACACGGCTACCAATCGCAGATAAGAGCTATTAAAAAGTTTATTTTGCCATCAATATACAGAACTATAATGAAGTTATTCAGCTCTGATAACGCTTATCTAGCTCGTGTTATCAGTTTTGCACATTAACATTGAGATTTTCTCTATGACTTATATATTTACTATTAATATACCAATTTTGTTGAAATTGTGTTAAAATTAATAAATATATCAAATGACTTTAATTTGATTTATAACGATATAAGAAATAAAATTTAATCTTTTACATTTCTCACATTTCCTTCCACGCGCTACCGAACCGTGGAATGGCCTACCCGTGGCAGTGTTTCCAGGTGGGTACGATACGGGTACCTTCAAAAAGCGCGTCTATCTCCACCTCAAAGGCCGGCAACGCACCTGTAGCTCCTCCGGTGCTACACGGGGTCGTGGGCGGCGGTGATCACCATCAGGTGACCCTAACGCTCGTTTGCCTTGTCCTTTTTTCCATAAAAAAAATCGCGATTGTAAGTAGAGAAATTAGAACAAGTATGACATTTCTTTATTTTTCGCTTTCTTCACATTTTAGACATTGTATATGTTACCGACAATCTGTATAATTACATCACCATATATGTACATTAGTAATACCATTAGTAGAGATATGGTGATGCCCTTGACAGCAAAAATAATAAAATTGCCAAATATCACTAAAATTGTAAAACTGTACCTACGCAATAGAATAAAGTGCAAAAGTCGTCACTGTTTAAATTGTATGTATTTAGGATGATAATATTATTTAGCACTTTGGTATACTATAAGTACTGTTTTCACACAAAATAAATGATCAAACTGTTAAAAAAGTGGTGGTCGGACTCGCCCACCGAGCGTTCCGTACCAATTTCAAGATTGTAGGTGAAAGATTAGTACATTTTATAAAGGTGATAAACTTAAGTTTACACATAATATTTACAAAATGAATATGAAATTAAACATAATTATAAGTTTTAAATATTTTTTTTCTATGAAATACTCATCAATTTTCACATTTCGGATTTTTTCTTTATTTGTATTGTAAATTCTTACTTGGGTTGGTAAAACGTTTTGATTATGCGACAATTTTCATACAAAATGCAGTAAAAAGGCAGCATAAATGTCTGTAATTTTTGATTGCACTGACTTAGAAGACGGAATTCTTAGTTCCGTTTTTACTTTGAGAAATGGAACCCTAAAAATAAGCTTAAATAGACATACAACATTTAAGAAAACGTATATTAACGAAAACGACAAATAATGTTTGATATTTAAAATATCGTAAATTATGCCTAATAGAATTATTTTTAGAATACTAGACTTTAAAGTAAGTTAGACTTAGAAATTTGATAGTAAATATTTTAATTTCAAATAGAAATTTAAATTTTTGTACCTTGGACGAATACGACGAAAATAAATGACGAATTTGATATTTAAAATGATGAATTTTGTAGTGTAAAATTGTTATTTTTGACGAATAAAAATTGTAAAATATGCATTACTTTAATAAATTGTTTGTTTATTTTATCTAGCTCTACTAAACCATCACTAATCCTTGTAGTTATTATTACAGATAATAACTAAGTGGAATTTCATTGATTATTATTAATATAAATTCATATACATATATACTTATTTAATATCTCAATGTTACCGAAACGAGAATTTGTATTTTTGCTTTGGAAGTTACAAATTTTTATATTACCCGTTTCAGATTAACTGTGAATGAATTGAAAATTTTTTAACGTAATTTATTTATTTTTTTCACCTTCACGCTCTATCCCGCACACAGCAGGGATTCTCGTTCCTCACTTTTCACCGAATTTTGGAGACATTGCGTGATAAGCAACTTGTTTCAAAAATATACTTACAATAATAACTCAAAAGTAATTGTATGAATTAAATAACTTATTACAAATAGCATTAAAATGAAAATTACTAATGAAAATATATTTTTGTATCTTTTTCAATATTATCCCTGCAATTTAATGACTCTTGCTAACTTGATGAGTTTAACGTGTCGTTAACCTGTGATTTATGACCACGGAAAATAATGGATATTTGAGCTCACTTTTTATTCGTAAGTCATTTATCTTAATATTCACGTACCGTGAAAAATATTGTACGCGTAGGTTTGAGTTTATTATTACGAATGCGTATACAATAATAGCTTTAGTATTTATACATATATTATTTAAGTTTTAAACATTTTAAAACTTCGTTAATTAAGCAGGATAGGCAGAGAACCGTATCTTAACACTAAGACCTCATTGAGCCGGGACTCATCGTTTCACTTCGCCAAACTACCAGAGCGAAGAAAACTTTTAAATAATTATTTTATTACTTCCAGTGGGAATCGACTCCACAGCCTGTGGCGTTTACAGCCATACTTTGTGCCTTTGTACCACGACTGGCCTCAATAAGTGGAGGTTTCCCACTATAATAAAAGAGAAAAGAAAAGAGTAAAGAGAGTAAATCTTAACTAAGAACAGATCAGTCTTAGCAAACTACTCACGTTACATTTTAAGAAAAGCTTTCTCATAGATTGAGCTTCCAAGGTATAGGTAATGTCGCACTGCGTCACTGGAATTGTTAATTCTATATTTGAGGACCCAATTTTAAAACCATATTTTCTTTTTCAAATATCAAAGTTTTAAATCAAAGTTTTGAGGCCTTCGTGGTGCAGAGGAACAAGGGTGCGACTGTAACGCGATGGTTGTGGATTTGATCCGCACTCGAGAAAATGAAATCTATATATATAAAAGGACTTGTCCTCACTGACTGAGGTAAGACGCACGCACAGCCGTAACCGCTGTGCGTAGAAACGTTAAATTTGGACAAAAGTTTACTTTCGTAATCTGGACATCCACTAAGAAGGGATTTTGAAAAATTTTAACCCTAAAGGGGTGAAATAGGGGTTCAAAGTTTGTATGGAAAAAAAATTAAATCGGCACCGATTTTTATAAAATTTTAAATTTAGATTTTTTAAAGTATTTAATTGAACACGTGTTTCATCGTTTTCTAGAATTCTCCCCTTAAGGGTGCAAATAAGGGGTTGAAAGTTTGTATGGAAAAAAAAAAAAATCGGCACCGATTCTTATAAAATTTGAAATTCAGACTCTTAAAAGTATTTAATTGAACACATGTTTCATGGTCCTCTAGAATTTTTCCCCTAAGGGTGCAAATAAGGGGTTGAAAGTTTGTATAGATTTTTTTTTAAATCAGGACCAACACATGTATCATGGTTTATTAGAAGTCACCCCTAAATACGCAAGTGAAGCTGCGCGCGTCCGCTAGTATAATATATTTCTTCACTCTGGCATTAACGCAAAAACTCGGCCTTGACGTTCTCCATTTAACACGTACCTACTGCTTCGAAAAAATCTGCTAAAAGTTGGGAAAGGAGTGTCATAACACTAGATTCTCTTTGCCTAACCTGCTATATGAGGGATACAGCGTGAAACTCATTTAATTTAGATTTTTGGTTTAAATCAAAATATATTAAAGATAAATTTTAGTTAAACGAGTATTAATTATAAGTGAAACAATTTTCCGCCTTGCGCGAGTTAATGATCATTTTAGAGCCCAGATATTAAAAGGTCATTATTTTAAAGACGGTACAGTTATTTTTTGTGGTATCTCGCTGCTTTTGCATAATGTAATTTAATGTCCGAAAAATTAATATTTTTTACTAAAATTGTATGTGATACTAGTATAATATTCTCTATTAAGAATAAAAATTAAACTGCTATTTTTTTAGCTTAACACTGTATCCCATACATATCAGGTTAGGCAGTGGGAACCTGGGAGACTAGTTCTAAGAAACTTCTGTCTCCAATTTCCACCGAATTTAAATACTTTATAATGATGGAATTAAAGGATCTAGTGTTTTTTTTGTAATAGTTAGTTACTTTTGTTAAACAATCAGTTAATTTCCAAAGAGGAAAATAATATTTTTTTTGAACACAACCTAAAAATATAAAAAAGCTTTTAAAAAGCAATACATAAACGTCCATATAATTAGCAATTAACAAACGTCACTCTATTGATGTGTATTGGAAGTAGGCTTTTATTTTGTTTTAGTTTGTAGCAGTTTGCAATCGTAGCAAAATTATTATGAGTATTTTGTTTGTTTGTAGATATATATGCTTAATGTAAATGTATATATATATATATATATATTATATGTAAATTATTGATTCTATAAGAAAACTATTAATTATAAAATAGTTTTTTGAATCTATTTAAAATAAATTATAAGAAAAAAAATAAATATGACACTGCTTTAGCCGTTGCAGTGTACAAGCATTAGAATGCTTTTTTTTTATAACGCGTATCTCAACTTTACTAACCTTTTATAACAAACGAGGCGTTTGTGCGGCTGCTTCTGGAAATGAGGAAAATAGTGTCTTAACACTATTCTCCCTCTGCTTACCCTTCTGTGTAAGCTAAAAAATATGCTTGACTTTGTATTGGGTGCACATTTAAAAGAACATAAATGTGTAAAACCAAAGTATATGCTAGTTAATAAAAAAACTACTACAACTTTGATTACGTACTGGGAGAGCAATTATAGCTACGAGATCCCATTTCATGCGATATAAAGTTCGATTTAAAAACTTTTTCCAATCAGTTCTGTTTAAACAAATGACTTGTTTTTTAGCTTCGCTGGTCCATTTAGTAGGTAGTTATTTGAAATACGAGTATATCGCATAAAGTTGTAATAAAAGCAAAAATATTAGCATGTACTTATAGTTCAACGCATTTCTGTTGGCAAAAAAGGCTGAGGGAACCTAGTTTTAAGATACATGGTTTCCCACTTTCCGTCTAATTCTGGAGGTGTTGAGTGGCGGAACTCAATGCCGCTCTTAACTCCGATATTAAAGCGAAGAAATGGAAATATGAAATTAAATAATTATTTCATTTCCTCGAGTGGGGATCGAACCCTATGTGGCCCTAGGCCACGACTGGGCTTTTAACTATTTCAATATTCGTGTACAATGTGTATGTATGTATGTATGTATGTATTACTCAATCTCCCCCTACATTATACAAAGTGTGAAACAGTACTAACACAAGAAAACAGCAATATATGTAATATTTATGTTTTTGTTTTGACAGCGGCAACAAATAAGTGATATTTCTTCGTTTTTCCCGATTTCGGTCACGCGCGGCCCGAGTCCTAATGGAAGGGGATATTATATAAATATTATCCGTTCAATTCAATTTTTTACGGTATGAATCAATTTATTATAAATAAATTCAATTTACCTATGTATCGAACATCACTTGAATTGTCTTATTATATTTTCCTATATAATGTTCAGACAAGAGTAAACAAGTAAAGTATTTTATTACATAAGAGTTTTATTCAAAACTAGTGGACCCGAACGCGGCTACGCCCGCTTGAACTATACGAATATTTATTAATATACATTTATGAAATTATTTTCAGTTTTCAATAGAGAGATGCGTTAAGCAAGCTCATTTTGGGTGACGTTTTCTAACAACAAACTTTGCAAATCGTTGCTTAGCAACGGTTGTTATTAACATGGCGGAATGAATTGCAAGTCAAATTAATAAGTATTTTAATATATTGGTATATATCGATAATATTACAAATATGAGAAAAAAAAGTATCCTATGTTCATCCCGAGACCCTCAAGTATCTCTATATGAGTATTTTATCACAATTGTCCTGGCCCTGATTGCGTAAAAGACACACAGACAGACAGAGTTACTTTCGAATTTATAATATAGGTATGGATGGATAACAATTTATTTTAAAACATAAAAGACGTATTAATTTAAAAATATTTTATCAAGAAAGAGTGTCTTGAATCTACGTTCTGTATTCCTAACACTGCTATATGTAGAAACGTGAACCTAAAAGAATATTATTCCGTTTTATAGTTTAATTTATTTATTACTAGCGACCCCCTTGCGGCTTCGCCCGCTTTTACTACTGGATTATTCATATAATGTATGTTTGCAAAGCACTTAAGATAATGTGAAAATTAATTAAACCCTAATGCAACCCGCATTTTCGTAGTTTCAATAAGGATTTTCCAATTGTTTTACACAGCAAGAATTTTTTAGTAGGTACCGTAATTTTAAATCTGTGCTACTAATCTTTTCAAGTACTTATTAAAATATATTTAGATGACTATTTTTAGATAGTTAAATGACTATTTTTAAACGGAAGAAATTATAAACAAAAGCCTTCCTACTAATAACTACTACAAAAAATATATCGCTCTGAAATAATACATTCAACTTCAATTATCCAATACGTGCAAACGCATCTAAATCTTCGTTGCTATAAAGGCAGGCGGGTTTTTTTTGCTTGTCCCTGATGAAAAGCAAGCACTACGTGGCTTATTGGAAAATTGCTGGAAAATTATATAGAATGCTTCGGCCGGGAATCGAACCCGGGCCGCCCGCGTGGCAGGCGAGCATTCTACCACTGAACCACCGATGCATGTAAGGCAGGCGGGCGCGGCGGACGCATGGCGAGTGGCGAGCCGTTTCGCAGCAAGGATTTTTTGATATTGTAACAACTTCTAAAGTACTTATTAAAATGAAAAACAGTAAAAGACAGTTTTGATCTACATTAAATGGCCAACGTAACTAATATACTTATTTATATGCTGAGAGTAAGGAATAAGTGAAACTTGAGTAACATACAGCTGATGTGTCAACGGCGGGAGGTGTCAACAATTAAATGCGTTTTTCTGTAAAACTATTCGCAATTTCGAAATATTGTGAAAAGCAAATTTTATCTTCGTTTAACGTAGAAAATTAATAAAGTATTTTAAAGGATAAGGATTAATACATTATGGAAAAATATCCCTCACAATAAAAAATATATTGAAATTATTATTTTTAGTACAGAAAAATGATCACTACACGTTATCCTTAAAGATAAAATATGCTCTCGCGGACTTTTTTGTTAGATCTTATTAAGAGGAACAATACTCCAGTACTATTTTTTCATGTTGTACTTACCATTAAAGCAGCGCATGCGCGAAAGTGTCTCAACGGGTAGGACTTTAT
>HE669298.1:0-20572 GCA_000313835.2 Heliconius melpomene melpomene | reverse complement strand
AGATTTTTAAAAGTATTTAATTGAATACGTGTTTCATCGTTTTCAAGAATTCTCCCTCTAAGGGTGCAAATCGGGAGTTGAAAGTTTGTATGGAAAAAAAATTAAATCGGCACCGATTCTTATAAAATTTGAAATTCAGACTCTTAAAAGTATTTAATTGAACACATGTTTCATGGTTTTCTAGAATTCTTCCCCTAAGGGTGCAAATAAGGGGTTGAAAGTATGTATAGATTTTTTTTTAAATCGGGACCAATTTTTATAAAATTTGAAACTAGAATTTGAAACAAAAAATTTGAAAATTTGAACACAAAACAAAAAATTTGAAAATTTGAAACTAAAAATTTGAAACAGACTATTAAAAGTATTTAATTGGACACATGTTTCATGGTATATTAGAATTCACCCCTAAATACACAACCGAAGCTGCGCGCGCCCGCTAGTATAACATATATAGTCAGACGCTGTTCTGCTGCGCCACGAGTGCCTCTATAAAATATTATGTAGATACATACATATTATGCTATTTAAATAGGTACGTGACAAATAAACATAATTTGTATCTCTTATATATTTAATTTATATAGATAGAGACGAGGTCATACGATTATGGAATATTTTTCAGTTTAATGCTGTGGTGAGCAATATTAAAAAAATGCTGTGACATTTTTTTTTATTTTGCTTACTCTTTTCTACTTATTGTTTAAATGGCTGATTTGAAAATTTTTCGTTATTGTTTTTGTAAGCAATTTTATTTAAGTAAATAGGTTAGTTGCTCCAAAAGTATAAAATATATTTTTCGCAGTGTTTAGTTTCTCCGCCGTTCAGCAAGCAATATCTTGAAAATTGGACGGAAAATCTCTGAACACCTTACTATGGAAGAAAAAACGTGACAATGTTTTTTTTTTAAAGAAAATTACTATTTCATTTGGATAATACGTAACAAAATTATTAGGTACTTATAATACAAAATTCCAGTTCCAGGAGAATCATTAATATAATTATATTAAACTAGCGGCCCTCTCGCGGTCATATTATTAATTTCTGTCTCCATGGCTACGTCCTAGTGACGTCTATGCAAAATTAGAGACTCCTAGCATTTGTAGCAACGAAGTTTCATACAAACTTTCGACCCCAAAAACAACCCCTTAGAAGTCGAATATTGCAAATTCCCGTCTTAGCAAGCACTTACGTCCTATAAATAACTCCTATGCAAAATTTGAGATTCCTAGCACATGTAGTTTCTGAGATTTCGTGATGAGTGAGTGACCTTTCGATTTTATATATATAGATTATACACTTTTACTGTATATTTTTTTAATATTGTATGAAAGTAAACAATTAAATATCTATCGTAGTACTGTCATTGAACAGATACCACCGGCGAGTGCAAGTGGCGACGTTGTTGACAAGTGTTGGACTAAAAATATCTCCTCGATGTCCGATAACATATAGATATATATTTATTTTGATTGTATATATTTTTTTATAATTTTTATAAAAAAAATTAATATAATATTTTTTAAAACATTATTATTTATAGAAAACAATTGATTATTTAATCGTTTTCCATAATTATTATGATCTTTTTCTTGGGAGAAACGAGTATTTTAAATATATAAACAGACACCTGTGATAATAGTAATTTTAGCTTATCTTATTTATAATTTTGAGGTTATCTTTATTTATTTTTTTATTTTTAGCTGCATATGTTAATAAAAATAAAATAATATTTTAAATAAGAACTACACAAATATATAATATACTTATGTATGATAATATGATAAATCAATAATAAACACAAAATAAACAAAAAATCAACTAAACGTATATATATATAAAAAAAAAATACTTACGAAATAGGAATCAATAAAAAAATTAAATATGAATACACATAATCACTATCAAAGAGTCGAAACACTACTTTATTTGGTATCGCTAAAAACAATTTAATAAAATCCTGCGCACGTATCGATCTGTCTGTTCTGAGACCGCAAGCGACAATGTTAACTCGACCACCGAGTAGCGAGTTTTTGTATAAATAGACCAATGTAAGTGAATTAACACGGCGCACGCCGCACGAGTTGTTGTTCATTTTTTGTATGGCAACGGTACTTGGTGCCGTTTTTTTTCATGTTAATTAAAAGTTAGTTTTGTTGTTGTTTTTTTCTAATCGATGTGTAAGGTGAATTTGCGCAATATTTATAAGTTATAATGTAAATATTTTAAATAGCTTCGTAGAATATTTTAATACGACAAAATGGAATAAAGGAAAAGATTTAAATAGTTACAAATATGTTAGTACATTACCTGTAGTAAATATAAGTATATTGATTCGATTCGTTAGAAATAGCACAATTTTTTTATTACAGTCAAACTGATTGCCACATGAATTAAAAACCGAGTATCGAGTTTTTATGTAAATAGACAAATGCTGGTAAAATAACAGGACATAGTCCCAATTTTTTTAATACATTTTTTATACCTCAGCGGTACTTTGTACCAAGTTCTTTTTGTTGATTAAAAAGTTGATTTTGTTGTTGTTTTTTATTCGACTTTAATTTAATCACTATATTGATGAATGTAAATTTGCGCTATACTTATGATTCATTATTTTATACTTTTATTTATTGTTTACAGTTTACATTTGTAGACATAATATATATTATTGATTGATGATAGGCGATAATAGAAGAAGTTATCCATAAATTTTATTAAGATATTATGAAGTTTGTTAATATTTTTCATATTTAATCGCGGCACTGAGTTCTAAGGAATTAATCAATATTCAAATGTATTGGTTCATATTAGATAAATTGTGATAATAGGTTCCCGTTGCAACGTGCAACAGTGGACTCAGAAACGGCGATAATTGGTTTTGCTGTTGTACATAATGATAAAATATAATAATTATAAAATATATTTTATTTGATATAAAATGTACTTGATCATTGCAAGCTGGCCCACTTTCTTAAACAAATAATTATTTAGAAAACACTTTTCAGACATATGCTTCACATTTATCTTTCAACACAAGCTTTTGGCGAATGATAAGATTGGTTACACTTAGTTGTAAAGTTAGAGTGATTCATGTAAAATAATATTATTTTATTTAGGTTTAAAAAATATATTTCAAACGTAATCTATATATATAAAAGGACTTGTCCTCACTGACTGAGGTAAGACGCACGCACAGCCGTAACCACTCATGGTAGAAATGCGAAATTTGGACAGATGTTTACTTTCGTAATCTGGACATCCACTAAGAAGGGATTTTGAAACATATTAACCCTAAAAGGGTGAAAAAGGGGTTGAAAATTTGTATGGAAAAAAATTAAATCGGCATCGATTTTTATAAAATTTGAAATTTAAATTTTTAAAAGTATTTAATTGAATACGTGTTTCATGGTTTTCCAGAATTCTTCCCCTAAGGGTGCAAATAAGGGGTTGAAAGTTTGTATGGAAAAATCTTTAAAACGCCACCGATTTTTATAAAATTTGATATTTAGACTCTTAAAAATATTTAATTGAACATGTGTTTAATGGTTTTCTAGAATTCACCTTCTAAGGGTGCAAATAAGGGGTTGAAAGTTTGTATGAAAAAATCTTTAAATCGCCACCGATTTTTATAAAATTTGAAATTTAGACTCTTAAAAATATTTCATTGAAGACATGTTTCATGGGTTGTTAAAATTCACCCCTAAATACGCAAGCGAAGCTGCGCGCGTCCGCTAGTTGTAGCATAATTGGGTTACGCTTTAATAAATATTATCGTCGTAGACTAAAATCAAATTCTGGATAGTGTTTCCAGAGTCAGTCAGCCACTTTATTCGAAACGTCCGTAAAATATGAATTAAATGTCTTTGGCCTATTATGTATAAACTAGTAATGTATTTGTGTTACTTTAAGTTATTTTATATACTGTTATGGACGTATTTATAAAAGTACTTTTCCATTATGTATTTTAAGATACCCTTGATCTTTATGATGAAAATGTAAATAACGAAGTGGTGGTTCATGTTTAAACAATAATTTGTGTTTCTGTTTTCTTTTTTTATTTTCACGCATTTCTTGCACAGTATCCTCAAAGTACAGTCATTTACTAAATACTTTATTTTTTGAATATTTCGAACTTTTAAGCAATTTATATATTTTTATTTAACCCCTTTTTGCAATTTCGTAGGTTCACACTTCATAAAATCTTAGTTATATTCAGAATATTTGATGAAAATATAAATAATGGAAGTAATTTAAAACATCTGCTACTTATTATTCTATTACTATAATAAATATTAAATTATAGTTATTTGTTTACTATATTATTTTGTTTATATTTGTAAACGTATTATGTATAAAATATCTTGTATATGTCTTTATATACGTTACTAACACATCAATATTACTCCTTGCACTTCAAAGTTTTTACTTTCTCTCACTAGCTATATATAGCTTGGCTGAAAAAAAATCTCTGTTTGCCAACAATATTCTGAATTATTTATCACTTTTTATTATTAAGTACAATAAACAATTTATTAGAATTATGAAGCTTTCTTTATAATATAGAAGATGTAATAAGAATTACATATTAAAATGTCAACACTTGATTTAAATAGGATATTAAAATTACTGTAGCAAGAAAGGGTTAACCGTAATAGCGTAGTTTCTGCTTGACGACAATATATATATGCATATAATATGTTAAGAAAATTCTGGATTCTCCGAGACTAAAAGTATTTTCATTTTAAATCTTATTTCTTCTTCTTCCTTCTTTGCAGCTGCTGCATAAAAGAGATTAGGAAGTTATCACTAAATGTATCCTGTTTAGGATTTCCACAAAAAAATTACTTGTTATTACTAAATATTGCTTAACTCACATTTCTTATATTCCTTGCAAGTGTACACAAAAATGCATCTGAGCCGTACTGCTGCGTTTTACAGTACTTTAAAATGATTACAATTTGATTTTGATTCTTAGATTTTTGATAGTCAAATTGCGATTCTAATTAATTTTCTATAGAACTACTACTTGAACAAATGTAATTATTACACCTGACGGTAAATAAAAATATTCTTCTGCTCTTTCACAATATTGTATAATGTGCTTTTTAGTGTACTTACTTACGTATTTAGTACTTTTGATAATAGCATTCTAATAAAAAAAATTGTTGGTGTCCAGCTTGGACAGTACTTCATTCAGTTTCTTCTAAGAAATCCTGTTTCAGAGCAGATTTCAGTGTTTATTGACATATTATACATATATGTTTTTTATAATCTTCTATTTTATATATATTTTTTTCTCATTCGACCAAAAATGGGTAACGAAGCATTTTAATAGTAGGATCTGCTATCTACTATAGGTACAGAGTGAAAAAAATATAAATAAATAATGTATGCCAATAACATCAATAAAAGTAAGTGTTATTCAAAAGAACCCATGCATAAACAATTAAATATTAACAGAACAGGGATTTACATGTTATTGAATTAGTAGATTTTTATTACTAAAAGTCAATTTTAATCTAAAGACCATTAGAATAAAATTGTATCTAGCTAGCGGCTTCGCCCGCTTGAACTACATGATTATTTTTTTAATAATCATGTAGTGTATTGTAATTGTGTTAAAAACAAAAAGCAACGCAACAAAGCATTGTCACATTGTCTAATTTAATAATTATTGAGTCACGAAAAAAAAAACGCTTATTTACTTTTTGTATTGCGAAGTCTTGGCTAACATAGAATTTTGATTTGGTCATATACAAAATATAATTAATTTTTAATATCAAAAATATCATTTTCGATTGTGCTTTATATCGCATAACACGATAGAAGGATGTAGGACCTAGGTTCTCTCAGTAGAAACTGAGAACTCAGTTCTTGTACAGAATTTAAATAAAAAGGATGCACAATAGTCTTGTCAAAAATTAATTAATTAACTAAATGTATAAATTCCCTTGTAAAAGGTTAAAAGCCTTACTGAACCAGTTAAGAACACCTTGGAATTTTTTGAATTGTCTACCATATATAGTAGTTAAATATTTCGTAAATATTTCGATATGTTCAAATATATACACTTGAGAGTACCGTTATAATGGAATGTAATAATAAAATGAATTAAACTTTTAATTCATTTTATTACATACTTTTTTGACATTGACATAAAAATTTCAAACAATCTTCTCTTATTGCTCCCCTACGTTCTCTTAGGAACCTGCATAATAAATACCAGATTTCAAAAGTATTTTCGGCTGGGTTGTATGATCGATGATTTTTTTATGACTCCTACTAAAGAACTGAACTGTTTATTTTTCTGATATATATGTAATATATACATATATGTATTAATCAATTGCTTTTAATTAGCCTTAATCCCAAAACAGTTATCGACCCCCTATAAAGCCTAAAACAATATTAAATAATATTATGAAAGTGGATAATTATTAAAACAATTAAATATCGCTTAAGGAATCAGTTTACATAATTATACCCATACAAGACAATTATACCTTAATGATCTTATATCTTGTACTTATCAACATTATCTTAACAAAAACATATTGTATGGAGTTGTGAAATATTATGAAAGATATACACATAAAAAAAATTCGATCACGCTGTATCCCGCACTCAGCAGGGTAGACAGAGGGACGTAATGGTACGACACTCCGTTCTCTATTTTCCGCGGAATTCATGAGGTATTGCGTATGGAGTAAAATATAAAGTCAATTTTTAAATTCCTCGAGTGAGGATCGAACCCACAACCAACGTTTACAGTCACACATTTGTGCCCCTGCGACATAACTGGCCTCATAGCAATATACATATAGTTGTTTTCAAATTCAAAATATTCTTTATTCAAATAGACAGAATTGCAAATACTATCGGAGATGTCAAAATGATAATGAAGAAAAACGAAGAAAAGAAAAGAAGAACGAAGCTTTGGGCATGTCGATAGAATGAGTGACGAAATAATGACAAATTTATAGCAAGCATGAGTGGTAAGAGAAAGACAGGAAGACAGGAAGAGATCTCAGTTGACCTTCGACACATGTAAGAAGAAATTTATGAGAGTGGAAGATACCATCGGCTCGGAAGGAAATTCTGGTGTGAAGAGCCGGCGACAAGCTCAACAGTACAGTCGCTTATGAAAGTTTTTGTATTTAATTTTAATTTACTTATATTATAAACAACAGACTGCCTACAAAGACATCCTATAAGGGTTCCGTTTTTACATTTGGAGATACGGAACCCTAAAAATAATTTCAATCATTATTATTTAATTTAGATTATCCACGTAGCGACAATGTTTTTTTTGTATCAAATATTCTTGAAAAGATGAGCAAACTCTTCTAAAGAACATCATACACAATTCGTCTAAGACCACCTTGGACGAGCGATAAATATATGTAGATAAATAAGCTATTATATAACGACTCATTATAATAATTAGCTTATATTCTGTTACATATTATTATTTTTAGTTACCAGAACATACTATCTAAGTATGATAATGTTTATGATATTAGTAGGTATTGACATGTCAAATTTCAATGCTTAATTTTTTTATTGTGATATTTTGAAGCCGTCTTGGCGTAGTGGCGATTGGTTTCATGAACTTGATGAATATGGGTTCGATTCCCATTTTAACTTCTTCGTTCTGTTAAAAAAAACTAAGGTACGGTAATGCATGTAGCATTTTTGTAAGGACCTTACATATACAGCGGGATTGCATCTGAGTGTATAAACTATGATCGCTGGTTCGATTCCTACTCGAAGGAACGAATTATTATAATTAAAAGTATAAGGCTAGTTACTATAGTACGGAAATTAAATTTGTTACTAAGCGCATACGTGATCCCATCTCAATAATAATTTACATAGTAATTTATTGAAATATGTAATTTATTATGCTATTCAAATACTTTTAATCGTCGATCAGAATATAAATAACACCTCTTAACTCTTTAAGAGAATAAAAGAATTTTCCCTTAAGAGGCTAGCTAGTGGTAACAAAATGCTTATTAAAAAATAAATATAATTTCAGTGGTTGTGAATTCGATTCTTTATTAAGAATAAATTACGGAGTGTCTTAACACTATGTTCCTTCTATCTACCCTGGTACGTATAGAAGAGTGAATCTTAAAAAAATATTACTTTAAATTTAAATCAAGCGAAAGATTCAAGTTTTAGGTGCTATGGTTTTGAGACTTTCATATTCTGGAAGACGTTCTGGCTTGTGACCCTTGCAGAAATTTCTAGTGAATCTGAACGAGTTCATAGTGTACGTTAATAAACACATATATTTTACACATCGAGGCCCTAGTGTGTATTTCTTCATTGCGGATTCAGTCAGCTAAACAGATTCCGCTGATGTCCTACGAAAAGGTCACTCGCGCATTCATCTTTCTTTCCGTCTTCTTCTGTAAATATCATATATTATTTTTTATTTCTTCTGATTTCATTGTATCCATGTAAGTTCTTAGTAAAAATAAACTAAATATCAATATTCTAAGAAGATTCGCTTATACTATATTTAAGTTAAGTAGAAAATCGTGATCTACCAACATGCGTTACAATGTCTCAGAATTGAAATATATTCATAAAATTATATATAAATACCTTATATATTATAAAATAATTAATAAGAAAATTTAACAATAATCATACATTTTCCTTATAATGAGTGACGGCGTACAGCGCTGAAATATAGCAAATATGAGGGATATATGGCAGCTATAGCTACGTGAAGTTACGTTTTTTTACGATATTAAGCTGTGGGATGTGATGTGGACTCTAGTAAAATAATTAAAAATATATTTGTTTTCAAATTTCGACTATAAGCGCGACGGGTTGTCGATTCCCATTCGATTAAATGAAATATTTTATATTCTCATTTTTCTCCCTCTGGTAACATACACTGCCTTCAGAATTCAGTGGATGCTGGGGAACGGAAGGGTCTTAATGGGAACAGAGTGTGTTAGCACCAGCTTTCCAGGGGGACTCTGCCTACTGTTCTATATGTGGAATACAGCGTTAAGCTAAAAAAGAACGATTGTCTAGTGATCCATGGATTATATTTTTAAATAGTACCTAACATTAAAAATATTTTTGGATAGTTCTCTATATAACTACGGAAAAACGAACAGGATATATTTTTAAAAAGCATTGACGTAATATTTACTAAAACGTGAATATTTTAATACAATGTTCTCAGGTTGCTATGGCAACTACAAGTCAAGGTTTATTTATGTATGGTAATTAATTGCTGTATAATTAGTGATATGACCACATTACATAACATGTTTAATTTTTATATACAACTAGTAGTCGCTCTCAACTCTGTTTGTAAGAATTTTCTGAAGTAAAATGGAAAATCCGTTTAGTAAATATTTCGTTTTGTATGATTTTTAATAATTTCTTTTTAGTGAAAATGCTAATAGCAAAACTCGTTTTTCCAGTTTAAGTGGGAATTTCAAAAAAGAGAGCTGCAAATTATCGAGACTGCGGCTGCCCTATGAAGGGCCCTTACAGCTCGCAGAAGGTGGAACTTCCCCTGAGGTCCCGTACTTAGGCATGTACGAGTGATCCTTCGGCGTCTCGAAAAAAAGCATCGGCAGGAAGAATCCTAGTAAAAGAAAATTCGAGATATAATATTTTAAATGGCGGAACCCAACACCGAGTCCAAGAACTATAAAAATATAATCATCCCCTCCGAATGGGAATCGAATCAAAAACGGTATTGATATGGGCAGACGATGCCCTACTGTGCCACTATGGCGTCTTATACATATATGAATATATTAATATATATATATATAATTATGTAGTTTATTACTCTTACAATATGTATTTCCTTATAACAAAGCAAATAAATATAAAATATTTATATTATTATACCTCAATTGAGTTAAAGGTATACCTAACAATAAATATGCAAAGCTATCTTCTACAAGGAAAATAATAAATAATGCTCGATTTGTACCGATTATTATAAAATTACTATTGACATTGAAATGTTAAGATTTATTAGGGGAGGTATGAGTGCAAGTAACACTTTGGAAATTTTATTGTTATTAATATTATAGTTATTTACTGAGGTCGCCGAGAAGTATCTAATTATGATATTAATAAGAAGAGCAAAGACGTTGTATCCTGTACATAATAGGGTAGGGTCGAGTGGGAATCGAACTCACAACCTGTTGCGTGTTCAGTCGAATGCTTGTGTCCCTGAGCCACGACGGGCCACCCTGCCTTGCCTGCCTGCCTTTGTTTCTATAGCCTATTCAAACACATATTATAATTACTCAATCAGCTTTACGCTGTATCCTGCAGACAGCAGGGTAGGCAGAGGGAACCTAGTGTTAAGACTACTTCCCCACTTCGGAGTTCTGGAGGCATTGCGTGGTGGGTGGCACTTTGCCTCGACACGAGAGGAAATATAAATATAAATAAATATTTCATTGCCTCGAGTGGGTATCGAACTCACAACCAGTCGCTTTTTTCATTCACACCCTGTGAATGGCATCAATCACATATTATAACCTACTAGATATTATTAAAAAAAAAATAGAAATTTTAAAGTAAAATATTTTTTAGTAATTTAGTTCTTTCCTAAGTCTATCATAAAATGTGCGAGTGCTCGACAAAGTAGTTATGTACCTATATGATTTAAAATATCAATAATTTCGTAGGTCATGCTGTTATCTTTGCCAATTGTATAAAAACTTGTGAACCTTCTAAGTTTTTGATAAACCCAACATGGTTCATTGTTAGATAGATATGTATAGTTGTTTTATAATAATTATAAAAAATAGATAAGTTAAAATATATTTTTGTTACTATGAAAATATTTAAATCGTAACATTCTTTAACTTGTCCTAGGCTCCTATCTGTGGTATTAACAATTAATTGTCTCTGCTAAAGGATATGAAAATATTATAAGCATGATTGGATTTTTTTCAGCGTCACACACTTCGTTCTCCATTTTCCTCTGAATTCTGCAGGCATTGTTTTGAGTGGCAGAATTCAACACCTGCTTTGCCTCGTTACCAGAGCAATGAAAAGGAAAATATTAAATTGCTTATTCCACCAAATGGGAAATCTAACCCACAATCGTTGCGTTTTACTTTAATAGTATAAACTTATTCCTTAAATCACTATAACGATATTTAACAATAATAGAAATAGAAAAATTGAAACAACATTAAGTAAACATAAAAAGTAAATAAAACTTGTAATATAAAGCTCTTTAATAGACGAAATGGTACTCCCTGCGGCTAAGCTTTAGGCACTCTAACTTCTGTAAAAAGAAATAAATAGAAAAAGCAAAACTTTACTGAAATTTCGTTATACCTTACTAAAATATTATTCTTGGTTGTGATTTTTTATATATCGATACAAATACTAGTCGTCGCCCCCAACTTTTCTTTATGTGAATTTTAAGAAGGGAAAAGGTAAGTCCCGTTCAAATAAATCAAATCAAATCATCTTCACGCTGTATCCCGCACACAGCAGGGTAGGCAGAGTAGGTTCCTTCTGCCTACCGTGTTAAGACACTCCGTTCCCCATTTTCTGCCGAATTCTGGAGGCATTGGGTGTTGAGTGGCAGAACTCAACGCCGCGCTTTGCCTCGACACCAGAGAGAAGAAATGGAAATATAAATGTAAATAAATATTCCATTTCCTCGAATGGGATCGTACCCACAACCGTCGCCATCACGACGGCCCCAGTGCCGTTCGAGTTGGATATTCGAGAAATTATTTTCTTAGTGTTCCTACACTCCCTAGTGTTAAGACACTCCATTCCCCAATTTCCGCCAAATTTTCAAGTCATTGCCATTTTTTTTTTACCATTCGCCAAATTTTCAAATATAAATATTTAATAATTCATTCCGATTGGGAATCGAACCCAAAACCGTCGCGTTTATAGTCACAAAATTGTACCATGGCGCCACGAAGGTTTTCCAGATAACGGTCTTTAATAATGTTTAGAACTCGCACGGAAATTGTAAAACAAAATATCTTAGCAGTAGGTCCTCTCTATCTATCTATGCGAGAAAGCATGTGAGGTTGTACAAAAATAAACATTCCCCAAATGGGAACTGAACTTACTACTATCGTTTATGAAATCCATAATTTCAAATACTAATAATAATATATTGTTATAGTCATATACGGCCACAGCTTACACTAATGCAAGTCAATTGCCAAGCTGACTATGAAAACATACGGTTATTTACTTGCCCTTGCTTCTGTTTACATTATGCAGTCAGTTGTTCTATCGATGTGTAGGTACCTAGTATTTGTAATTATTATAAATGTCATAATTGTTGTAGATTATGATTATTATTAATAGTCTTATATAATTGACGATCAGATGGGGTCAGTCGTAGAACACGGATACAAGCGTGTACTACGTAAACGCGGCTGGTTGCGGGTTCAATTCCCACTCGAAGAAATTAAATATTTGAGATTTTGATTTCTTCGCTTTAGTGTCGAGGCAAAACGCGGCGTTGAGTTCCATCACTGTACACGTAAAATCGAAGCGGAGTATCTTAACACTACACTTTCTCTGCCTACCCTACTACATGAGGGATATAGCGTAAGGCATATGATACTGAAAACTAGACAATCGCAGTAAAAACAACAAATTGAACTATTAGATAATTAATTAATTTTGAACTGTGCGGCTTGCGGCTTCGCCATTGTAGCCTACTTGGACCGCAAGTATATAACCTATATCTTTTCTTGATAAATGGATTATCCATTACAAAGTTAAATATTTTGAACAAGTACTTCTAGTTTCGTCTCATCAAGTTATGGCGTTAAGCTCCGTCAGATTCACAGTCCAGATTTCGGAGGAAAGTGCTGAACGGAAGTATCTTAATGGGGACAGAGTGTCTTAACACTTGAAGAAGGGATACATCGTAATACATCATACATTACATTACGACAACTAAATCTTTTCAATCTGTCTTGCTATAAAAGAAACAGCTTGAAAATGAACAAAAGAAAAAAAATCGGATATTTTTCTGTAAACACATAAACAGGTGAACAAAAACATGTTATTGATACATTTTCTAACAAACATATTTTTTTTTAATGACGTCTTGTTTTGCAATATAATTGTAGGTATTTTTTTTTGGGGATTTTTTTAAAGTACCTACACAAAAATATATTTTTTATATTATAATTTATTAGAAGGGACAAAATGATGCAAGTCATATTATTAAGCAGTAATAACACTATCGGTGTTACAAAAATTATTACTTACACAAAAAAAAACTTGCTTGTTGTTTACATTTTTTTGCCAATCGCGTGGTTTTAAATTGTTATTTTGATTAAAATGTATTTTATATGAGTATGTTACATTCGTTAGCATGTTAGTTTTGCATTTTTATTACTGACCCGTTTAGATACTATTATTTGTGTATTTAGAGTTCCGTATGTTTAAAAAATCGAAACCATTATATCTTCACTTTGTACTCCGTCTGTATGATTTTTCTACTATTATAAGTTAAAAATCTTTGGCGAACAATCATAAAATTAGTACGGAATCTTTGGTGGGTGAGTCCGACTCGCACTTCACCGTTTTATTAGTTATATTTACCTTATAACTGTGCATTATCCTCCATTGAATGTTGCCACTTTTTCTGCCATATCAAACTGGTGGAGAAAAGAAAATGGTATGGTTCTCTTTTTTTCTTTTAGCTTCATGCTGTATCTCGCATATAGTAAGGAAGGCAGAGAGAACCTAAAAACCTAGTTTTACTACACTCGGCTCCCCATGGCTTTTCCTCACTTTCTTTCTCCAAGTGGGAATGGAATTCACAAGCGCTACGTTTTTATTATTGTTTATTTTCCCATGTCGGGATTGAACTCACAACCATCACGTCACATTCATACATTAACCCGCTACACCACGAAGCCCCCATCTTCGTTTTAGAAAACAAAAAAAAATCATAATATTTGAATTTACAATCATTAAGCAAAAGACATTAAATCGACTTAAGGTAATTTGTTTACATGCATATTTGTCGCATCGTGGAAATTTACTGTATGAGAAATTATAATATATAAGTAATAATAGAAGCGATAAATCTAAAAACCTGTTCTTCTTACGAAAGGTAGGAGCCCTATTGCATCATAATAATAAACATAATATATTAATAAAAAAATATTTACACCTTTTCATATTAAAATCAGTTTTGATTTTAATTTTTTTTTAAGCTAAATCTAACCTTGATCAGTGATAATTTGCTAAATCGAAATAAATGTCATTTTAAATCATATTATTATGACTGTGTCATCTTTGTGTTTTTGTTGGGATTAAATAAAATAAAAAAACATAAATAAAATAAAATATATATAAATCTTAAGATTATACATTAACATTGTATAAGATTTAACATTGTATACTGTAGACAGAAGGAACCTGATGCTAAGACCTCCCTTAAGCATCGCCCAATTTTCGAAACCTGATTGAAAACATGAAATAAAAAAAAATATGAGCAAATTATAATAAACTTTACTTTAATATTACTACGCTGGCGAGTTTGTTTATTTGTACGCGTTAATCTCAGAAACCGTTGGTTAGTATTGAAAAATAATTTTCATGTAGTATATACTATTTTTCGAGAGAGAAAGGAGAGAGTATTATCTAAATAAATGTAAGGACAGAACTGTCTCTCTACCTATTGGTAAGAGCTAATTATAAGCGTCACTGCCATCTCTACAATTGCCTGCACTCGAAGATGTCAGTCATCAACGTTTAATCGACATGCCATTTCAATCATCATAATAGAGGTCCATGAATGCTGTAAGTTCCAGTAGAGAAAATATCTGTAAAACCGCGTTCCTTTGATGGTATCCGAGAAACGAGTTCGAATCTCGTTACATTAAAATTTGAATACAATTTTTAATACATTTTTTCTATTCTTGATGTAGAATTAAATAAAAAAACCTAAAACTATTTATGCTTACTTTAGAAATTACAATTATTGTTAAGACATTCCGTACATCACTTTTCGGAGAATCACTTTTCGAAGAAATTTCTTACAACTTTTTCTTGACAACTTACCAGAGCCAGGAATTTAAAATATTAAATAATTCATTTCCCCGAGCGGGTATCGAACCCACGACCGTCGCAAATATTAATAAATAAAATAATTTTGATTAAATTAATTAAATTATATAGATTATAAAAAATATATTTAATTTACAAAATTTAAAGACGTTTTAACGAAAAGTATAAAAAAAAACAAACAAATTATAGTTTAAATTACAGTTTTCCATAATATTTACCTCAATCGAAATTGAATTGACGACCTTAACTAAATTAATATGATTTAATGATTATTTTGCATTTTCAAAGTTGATACAGACCAAGGACTACTTGAAAACGTGTTATAATTTTTTCTATTTCCTTGTCACGTTATTGTTTGTCATAATATGACTTTTGCTATCTTACTCGAATCAGGCGCTTTTAATCGTAATAAAAATATTTCTAGAGGCCAATCGTAACTCAGAGGCAGAACCGTGCGACTATAAACGCGATGGATTGTGAATTCGATTCCCACTCGAGGAGATGAATTTAATATTTTCATTTTCTCGCTCTTGTAAATATAACTAATCTATTAATCATAGCGCGGCGTTGAGTTCCGCGTCTCGACTTTGGTGAAAGCCTTCCTCGATTACACAAAAATATTTTTTCGATTCAAAAGAGTTTTTCGTTTTATAATGTAACAGTATTGTAGCGGTAAACAATTTCCTTAATTTACCTTACCATCTCACACTGACGGAAAAGGAAGAGGATTGAGGGTCAAACGCTACGGTAATTCAAATGAGTCTCAATTAACTAGGTACGTTTATTAAACAAATGGATACTATTTCAAAAACTACTGAATCGGTTTTGATACAACTTGGACTGTTACCTTCGTTCGAACATACATAAAATCAATTTCACGCTGTCCCGCACATAGCAGGGTAGGCAGAGAGAGCCTAGTGTTAAGACACTCTGTTCCCCATTTTCCGCAGAATTCTGGAGGCATTGCATGTTGAGAGGCGGATGTCAGCGCCCCGCTTTGCCTCGACACCAGAGCGAAGAAATGAAAATATAAATTTAAGCCAATTTTCGCTAAATATTCGTATAGTTACTTGAGTAATAGTCTAGAGTTATATCACATTAAAGTAAAAAACAATATGAATATACCAGTCTGATATTGGAGACCTTTTAGGCTTAGTGGCACAGGTCTTGTCTGTAAACGCGACAATGAGTGCAGTTTTGATTCCCGATCGTGGATATATTTCATTCGATTTGAACCCAGAACCATCGCGTTCAGCCAATACAGCGCTACTATACGGCAATGGCGTAAAAAAAAATATAAAAAAAAGTATTATTCTTCAATACCCAATCAATAGATAGTGCAAAACGGAGATAAGTTGCATCATTTGTAATTACAATCTCACTCAATCTAATAGATTCTTACGCGAGTTACCAATGTGCTAATTTCTAATTTTATGAACTATTTATGGTTTCCTTATGTTTTTAGCGAATGAATGTCGTAATGTCAATATTATTGATTCAAATAAAGCTGGCGTTTGCTTATTAGGACATTAGTATTTTAATAACACGCAATACCAAATCGTTGGAAAATAGGAAGCACTAGAGTTCTAAAGTGCACTGATGAGTTTACCTCTACAAATAATATCGCAAAAATTGAGCGGAGAGTGAATAACGGAGTGTTTTTTCTTACCCAACTATATGTGTATTGTGAAGAAATTATAAAGAAAATTTAAAATACTATTTATTACAAAGGCAGTAGGCCTAAACACAATAACACTCGTGCCATCAAGATATTCACTATTTTAACAGTTAGAAGGGAACAAAGGAACGGACATACATAGATACGAGCTAAACACATAACCCTCCTTTTGGGCTTCATCGCAGACAAGTTAAAAAAAATATATTTTTTTTTACACATATTGACTATTAAAAATATCAGAAATCTAAAAGGATAAAAATAGATGTTATTTATATGTGGATTACATGTATTATTAATATATTTATAAGGTATAGGTCTTATGAAATAAGGATTTTCTTTGCATCAGCGTTGTTAGCACGTGTAACATTAAATGGAAAGATAAATATAATTTGTTTCATACATTGTATGTATTAAGGTAAATAGGTAATTCATAGGAAATAATAGGATTATATTATGTATTTGTATATAATTTAAATAAAATCCTATTTTATTTTTCACACCTTAGACAACTATAGACTATGCAAATTAAGATAATAAATTTATAATTATATGATAATGGTTGTTCCTTACTAAATAATTTATTGGTTCAGCTCGATATGGTTACAGATATAGTAACAACTAAAGTAAGTTCCAATAACCTTATAAGAATTTTAATGTAACTCATAAAACGTATGACTTAATTGTATAGACATACCAGTTGTACGGTATCCAAGAAGCAGGTTCTAGTCCCGCTGCGTTATTTTTTTCTTTTCATACATTTTTTTTATACTGTGTAAAAAATATATAAATAACACATTATAAATTTTAAAAATATTTTAACTAATAATATTTATACCTAAAGTAATTGTTTACCGTAATCAAAACATCAACTTCTCTCAAAGTATAAAATTTTGATTAAAACCATTTATAATTGCAAAAAATGCACATATATACAAAAAAAAGTCTAATGGATAACCTCACTTTTATAAAGTTGGTTAAAATATCAATTTTGCAACTAAAACTCAATTTCTTGTAAAACATAACCACATAGAATAAAAAAAAAATCTAATATACAAGAAGATGATGGCAAGTCAGGGTTAGGTTAGACGTGACCACCTGCACAATGTTCACCGCGACGTGACAGCATTTTCAATACACCCCTTCCTTCCATTATTACTTCCAGGTGCATACGTAGCTGGATAAGTACTTCCGTTTAATAACATTCCTTGTATAGAAGTGGTATAACATCTTTTAAGGAAGATAAATAGATAGAAATATCTTATTGCATACTAGCGACCCGTTCGCGGCTTCGCCCGGACATGGATGTTTATTTTATTATCTGAACTACTTTAGTGATCTTACAACATTATTATATTTTTATATCGATAGCTAGTTTCAAAGCACTTGGCCAATTTTCAAAAGGCGCGGGTTCAAATCCTGCTATATTATATTTTTCATGTTCTACTGTACCATAATGGCGTTCACAAAATAATTTTGTGTAAATTATTTTGTAATAAAAACACCTTTTTCAGTTAAATGGGTATTTTAGTTCGACAAAGGTTTCCTAATGACAGTTAAGATTACTTCCCAAAGTGATGAAGTTTGGGGGAGCTTATCGATAAAAGTTTGTGTTAGATTAGTTTAGGTAGACTGATAACGATGTTATATATTGTCGGCTTAGAGTGTTTTACATTTTATACAATTCGAAAGTGTAAAAAAATACAAATCTGACCTTTATTTTGTTCTATACTAGCGATCCGCTTACGGCTTCGCCCGCAAAATCATGAAAACATTCATATTATGTATATATGTCTTAATACTAGGTTCCCAAGTTCCCTTTGCATAAAAAAAACTTTTACTTCAAAGCCATTATAGCTATGTAATTAATATATTACATGTCAGATTAACATAGCGATTAGCTGTCAGTGGCAATCCTACCTTACCTATGTTACTATGTTATCATTAGTTTGACAGTTAGTTTAGGCAGACTTTGCTATAAGATATAAAGATATTAATATTCTTCTTAGAAAGTTGTGTTATTACTACCCGCAGTGGGACGCGGACGTCGTGAACTCGTAGCGTGGTTTGGTAGATAAAGGTGGCGTTGGGTTCCGATGTCTTTAATATTAAACAAAAAGTGTAAACGGGCACTTCTTGTCCTACGTTTATCCTAATATGCGGGAAAGTGCATGAATCTTCTAAAAATTATAAAAATATATCTTTTAAAGATTTTTACTTAGAGGCCATTCATGGCGCAGTGCCGCAAACGTGTGACTGTAAGGGTGACAGGTTGTGGGTTCGATTTCCACTCGAGGAAATTAAATATTTAATATTTTCATTTCAACGCTGTATTATCGAGGCAAAGTTTGGCGTTACGTTCCGCCACTTGGGAATTTGGCTGGAAGTAGGGAGCGGAGTGTTTTAACACTAGGCTCCCTCTGCGTATCCTGTTTGTACGACGTACGACATGTTTGTGAAGCTGAAATAAAAAAAAACAAATACCTAGTACTTCTCAAATAAACATTTCAACTAAAATAAATACAAACATACACCATACATCCAAAGCGCAGGTGGACACAAAGGTAGTACAGAATAATTTATATATAAACTTTAGTGACGATTTCCATTCCATTCCATTTCATTCCATTTGAATTATATTCGCGACACTCAGTCCTCGGGTGTTGACTGAGGAGTTGATGTTCCAAGACTGTTTGATGAATAGTATATTTGTTGAGCTATTTACTTTAAGCTTTTTCACGTGTTCTCTTTAAATTGTATATAATATATAGGATATAAGTGTAATATATCTTTAATAGAGGCCAATCGTGGGAAAGGCCATTTGGCTGTGAAAGCGATAGGTTATGGGTTCGATTTCCACTCAGGGAAATGAAATAATTCCATTTCCTGGCTCTGATAACCAGGGTAAGTGCAGCGTTATCTTCCGCCACATAATCCGCAACGTCCCTGGAATTTGGCGCAAAGTATGGTATTGAAATGTGTTCATGGGATCGGAGTGACATGGCATTAGGTTCACACAGGTGCAGGATGTGAAGTGAAAAGCTGAAAAAGCAGCGTAAAACTGAAAAAATATATAACTATTATTTATATATCTAGTTAGACGAAGTTAACAACGCCGGGTTCCAGATGTCCCGGGTTCCAGATGTCCCAGATGTGAGATGATGAATGTCCAGAGGGTGTCCAGACTAATATCTGTCCGATATTGGTTTGTGGGCATACGGGTACGCGACCCCGGATCCTCGAGCCGCCACTCTTATATCCTCATCCAGTCCGTAAGAATGGTGTCCCCCCCCCTCTCCTCCTTCCTTAGCTCCCTCCTTCCCTTCTATCCTACCCTTCTATTTTCCTCTCCCTTCGGTTTTCCCCACAAAGGGGTTTGGAGGTCAGACGGCAGTCGCTCCACGAAAACCGCAAACCGCCAGTACATGAAACGGACTAAGAAAAGACTGGGTACGGCTAGGGCGTCGCCGCAAAACGACGCGCAGGCACATCGCCCTACACCTGCGACAAGTGGGCAAGGGCTACCGTGTCAAGTACGGGCACGGTTAAAGACGCAAGTACCCAGACGAAAACTCCGCTTTGCAACGTGGAATATTGGCTCTCTAACCGGACGATGCAGGGAACTCGCAGATGTACTCATGAGACGTCGGGTCCAGTGTGCTTTCCTCCAGGAAACTCGCTGGAAGGGCAATAAGTCCCGTAACATCGGACAGGGTTACCGGCTTATATACACTGGGTCACCTTCGGGTAGAAACGGTGTAGCGGTAGTGCTATCTGAAGAGCTTCAGAATGGGCTCCTTGAAGTTGACCGTCGCTCCG
>HE669296.1:7881-23850 GCA_000313835.2 Heliconius melpomene melpomene | reverse complement strand
GACTGATTAATAATTTGATACTGATTAATAATTTGAATTGGCTAGGATACCTTTATTATTTTTCAGTGAGATTTGACTCTATATCTATCAAATAGACTTAGATACCAGTACAGTTAAGCGTTATAATTTGACATTTGAAAATATGACAAATATTATTTAAATTTTAGTTTATTTTTTAATATTAAATTCTGTACTAGATTTAAATGTTTAGTTTTATTTCTGTTTAATAAATATATGAAAAAAAAAATATTTCGAATAGATATACTTTGTTTAAGAAAATCAAGAAAATTCCACACGGCTTACCTTATTTTTATATAGTACACTACAACCATTTGATAAGAGAAAGGCTCACTTATTATCAACGTCTACAAGCAACTGTGGCTTCACATCAAATAGACACTTAATAGTTTTGAGTGTTTTACTAAGAGATAATTATAGTTAGATATATTTATATACGAATTTAAATGTGCCATATATTGGTAATCTCTCTCTTTTCTTTCCTTCTTTCTTTCTATCTTGAATTACAGTATACCATTTCATTATCTCGAGTGAGCATTGAACCTATAACCTGTTGTGTTTTCAGTAGTGTGACAGTCAACGCAGCGACTTGAGTTCCTATGCCATGACTGGCCTCTTTCACGAATAGACGAATAGTTTAATATTTATTGTAAAATAATTAATAGCTATTCTAGTCATTATTGTATAAGACAACTAAACTAATATATATATTCCAGTATAAAATTAGATCTGTAATTCTACTAGACTAGTAAATCATAAAATTAAATTCCTAAAATATTAAAACAATGATTTCATCGTGATGCAGCTGAATTATATATATCTACGCCTGTAAATCATGGCTGTGGTTTCATGAAGATGAAAATTAGCCTATAAAAATTTATATTGTAATCATAACCGTAGTTGGTTTAGTTAGGTTTGAAATAAGTATATTTTGTAAGTTTTTTATAATTATATTTTAATTTAGAATTTATCTTATATTATGGTTAGATTTAGAAGTAAAACGCGGACTCACTCTGTGTTTCTCAATTAATAAACACAAAGTGACAAACACATGCTTAAAACTCGTGTTATAAATCTAAATCGTTTAATAATTCTTTTGAAACGACATATTTTACATATAATAATTATTATTTACTTAGAGAATCATGTATTAAATACTTTTTTTGAGAGTCACATTTTTTACTTTGTTTTAAGCAATCACCACGTTCAGTTAGGTCTCTCTCGACTATACTGCTGGTATTTTAGCCTTTTCTTCCATTTAATGTCGATTCTTATCCAGATAAATACGTCAGTTACCTTAAGCACTCATTTTTTGTCATTTATTGACATGTTGATAAAATGTTAAAGATAATTAAGTGAAATTACTAATATCTTTCTTAGGTAACTTTAAAATTTGTGTACACAGCGCGACAGTCCTTTATATAAAAAAAATTATAGCGAAGGCTTAATATAGGACTTGGCTGTCATTTTTACATCTATTCTTACATGTTAATTTCAGCGTTCTACTCCGCGTAGTTTCAGGTATTGAAAGAGTAGTTGTATATAACATCGTTATATAGAACATCGCTCAGATCTGTTAAATTTTCCAAAATACAAAGAATAATATAAATATATCTATTAGCCGAAAAGAATCGCTCTGTCACGTATGTAACGTTCATTGTACCGTATTTAATGTGTTTTGTGATATCAAAGAAATATTGTTTTTCCTTTTAAGTTACACTTACATTGTTATAGGAAAACTATTATTACAATATATTTGTTAGAATGAGTCATCTAAGGCTGAAGACAAATGGTATAAACATTTTTTTAGCATCACGCTTTATCCCCCATATAACAGGGTACGCAAAAGGATCCCAATGTTAAAACACCACTCCTCTCTTAAACCTTTCCTTTAAAACTTTCCTCCAAATTTTGTAGAAATTCCGTGTTTGAAATTCAAGGTATGTAATAACAGACATTTATTTGCAAAATAATTATATCCAAGATTACTGTTTTATCTACAATTAAAACTTTAATTGCACTTTAAAATATCTTTACATCTTTACGTTAATTACAAATTTAAAAAGATGACTCAATCTTTTATTTCTTAAAAAAATCAGTTTAAAATATATACCTACTATTATTTATATATTGTGGTGCAGGATCTCAAGCGGGTAACTTTAAACGTTAAGGGTTGTGGGTTCGATTCCCACTCAATTCAAATGAATGTTCATTTCTAGTGTCGAGGAAAAGCGCGGCGTTGTGTTCCGCTACTGAGCACTCGATCAAAACCTCAAGAATTCGGCAGAAATTGAAGAACGAGAGAATCTTATCACTAGGTTTCCTATGTTTCCTCTGCCTAGCCTGCTATGAAGCTAACACAATATTGTGAAGTTAAAGAGTTAATTTGATTAAATGCGATTTTGTTAATTCTTAAGATAGATGGTGGTATATTACATCCCAAGAATGTCTGTTGAGTTATATGGGAGCGAAACCGGAGGCGAGTTCACTGTAAGCAATTAAAAAGTAATTTTTAGCAAAAGTGATAGTTTTCATATATGCGTTAGCATTGAATGTTTTGCCTTTAACAAACAAGTATGTAGAACGATGTCAATGCAATTCAGTTATTAACAGAGAATGATAATAATATAAATATTACGCTATATTAATATACTTCAATTACCCGTTTTCCGCCGAATTCTAAAGGCAATGTGTGTGCCTCGTTATTAGAGGGAGGAAACAATAATATAAAATATTTCACCGAGTGGGAATCGAACCCGAACGTTCGATCCGTTGTCTTAACAGTCGCACGCTTGTGCCCCTTCGCCATGACGACGAAATTTATGGATATGTAAAAACAAAAAGTTAAACAATCGTATAATTTAAGTGACAAAATTATACGACAAAAACAAGACATTCCGGTTAAACTTGTTCCATTTAAAATAATTCATATCTCTATAGAAAAAAATTAACACAGTAAAATTTGAACCTGTATATGAGTTCTTTCTTATCTTGCTTAGTTAAAATTTTCATAGGGGGTAGTCAGATAGAACCTGAAATACTTATAATTAAGACACTCCTTTCTGTTTAAGACACTTCCGTTCCTGGCATTGCATGCAGTGGCGAAACTCAACGCCGCGCTTTGCCTTATTACCGGAGCAAGGAAATGAAAATATTTCATTCTCTCGAGTAGGAATCGACCCCAGAACCGTCGCGCTTACAATCGTACCTATATTTATACATAACTAGCGGCCCGCTCAAGGTTTCACCCGCGTGAACTATGTTATTATTAATTTCTATCTCCATGACTACGTCCTAGTGACGTCTATGGAAAATTTGAGACTCCTAGCATTTGTAGTAACGAAGTTTCATACAAACTTTCGACCCCAAAAACAACCCCTTAGAAGTCGAATATTGCAAATTCCCGTCTTAGCGAGCACCTATGTCCTATAGGTAACTCCTATGCAAAATTTGAGATTCCTAGCACATGTAGTTTCTGAGATTTCGTGATGAGTGAGTGACCTTTCGATTTTATATATATAGATAAGCGAAGAATCCTTTTGCTGCGTTCTCTCGTAAGAATTCAAAAAGTCCTTTCTTGCTCCATGCCAAATTACAATTTCCTAAGTCCAGTACTTTCGTCTGTGCTATGTTAGGAATTGTTATAATGAGGTTCAAGCGTGCGTAGACGTGACGGATTGTGAGTTCGATTCCCACTTGAGGAAATTAAATATTTCATGTTTTCATTTCCCCGCTCTAGTACTAAGAAATATTTTAAATACATAGTTAATAGTTGTTACATTATAATTTATTACAACATCTGTTCTTGATAGCAGTAAAACGTGCAATGCTTTATTTATATTTTAATTCCTTTGTTCAAGTTATTCTCGAGGTTATAGTATTATAATACTGAAGCTTTTGTAACACTATGAATTATTTTTTTTTAGGTCCACTATATTTCCCAGGTAACAAGAAAAAACGCAGTGTAGAGACACTCCGTTATCCACTTAAAAGTGCAATATTCAATTATTTTATGTTTAAATTTATACGTATTTATTAATTACGTTTAATTTATAATTATTGCACAATACTAAAGTTTATGAGTGAATGCGCAATGGTTGTGGGTTCAATTCCTACTCGGGGAAACAATTTATTATTTTATCGTCGCTCTGTTAACAAGACTCATCCATCACTCCATCAATATGCAATGTTTCGAAAATTAAGCAGTGCGTGGAAATCGGTGTATCTTTGCACTAGATTCGGTGATATATGCGGAATACAATTAGGAATGCGGAATGAAGCTGAAAAATATACTTAGGTAATATATTTGTTTGTATAATTTTTTTATAGCTTCGCGCTAAATCCCACACACAGCAGGGTAAGGAGAGGGAACCTAGTGTTAAGACACTCTATTCCTCAATTTCCGCCGAATTCTGGAGATATTGCGGGTGAAGTTGCAAATTCACTTTGCTTCACCGCTCTTTGCCTCGACACCAGAGCGAAGAAAGAAAAATAATAAATATAATTTCCTCCAGTGGTAATCGATGTGCCTGTGCCCCTTCGCCACGGCTGGCCTTTGGAAAATAAAAATTAATATAATCAAAAGGAAGTATATTTAAAATATTAAAATAATTTTTCTTAAGAAGCATTGCAATTGCAGTTTTTTACTCTCAAGTCCCAAAAAAAAATGTTGAAGGTACAAAGAGATCCGGTTCGTTGAGCCCTTGAATATTATACGTATATACAATTATATTTTATAACATTACCGATTTCTACTTGAGTATATACATACACAGAATTCGATTCTCATTCGAGTAAGACTCGGGTCGGTTAAGACACTCCGTTCCCGTTAAGACACTTCTGTTCATTCCGCTGAATTCTCGAGGCACTTGCGTACTGGAGGAACTCAATGCCATATTTAATTCTTTACCAAAAGCGAGGAAGTAAATCTTAAATATTTCATTGCCACAAGAGAGAATCGAACTCACAGCCTCTACGCTACGACAGCTTCAACTCTGATGAAAATTATAATTAACTAATTTTTTTTAAACGAGTCCGAGATAGAATAAATATAGTACATAAAGATGCCGTCACTAAAAATATTAAAAAAATATAAAAATGTTGTATACATTAGACATTAGATGATTGCCGGACGTAGGTTGATCGTGAAACAAGTACAACTTTTTATATTGATCGTAAAAACCGAAATGAATAAATAAATATTATGTATGACTTCTTAGTTTTTTAATTTTTTTTTAAATAGAAAAAAAAACGAGTGGCACAGGACACGGACTTTTTACTGGCTAATAAAATGTGGTGTAAATAATTAATATTTTGTGTTATATAATAAGAAAATCATTTAACTATAGGCTTTTTGATAATATTGACAAAACACTTCGCTGCGTTAAGTTCTACAACTTAAAACACAATATATCGAAATTGAAGCGTAAAGTAGGGAACGGAGTGTCTTTCCACTAAATTCTCTCTGCCTATTTTATTACATATATGCAGAGAGAACCTACCACTCTGTATCTTTTATAATGACTATAATATTTATTTATTCGATGCAATGCAAAGCATGGATGTATTGCGGATAAAGGTGTGAATTAACCTATCTCTTCTCAAGTGTTTACAAAAGTTAATTTACTAATCTTACCCGACAGTGGCGAAGCTAAAAGATGGTTATGGTTTAGCGCATATGTATGTATATGTCTATTTCTTTGTTCCCTTGTAACTATTAAACCGGTGCACTGATTTTGATAAATGATATGCTGGCGAGAGTGTTACTGAATACATTACTTTAGTTTTTGCAGTCGGGTTTTTTATTTTGCTTATAATAAATCTACTTATTTTATTTTGCTAACATGTTAACCTTCAACTTTGCCTCTATATACTCTATGACTGACTGACTGACGACGACGAGTGTCTACACTACGACTGTCATTAGAGAACTCATATTTATTCATTATGTGAGATACGACTACGGTTTATTGTCAAGCAATATGACAATGATATAAGACTGAGATATTTAAACGAAATAAAAATTTAATTTCCCACCAGAATTCAACCCCAAAACATTGTGTGCTAAGTGAAAATAATTAATTCTATTCGAACCCGCAACCGTCGCCTTTATATACAATTCTCTATACCACTACGCCACAGGCCTTTATTTTTTTATGTTATTTGGCCTGAATTGTGATTGAACCCGCGTCCACCTCCACCTTTGCCAATTCCCAATAAAACTTGTTCATCAGAAATGGCATTAACATTGGCGACGAGTCATTTTGAACGACCTCCCTCGATCTGGCACAAGGTGAGTAGATTGAGGCAACGGGAAAGTCCGGCCTTTATGTAATATGTATATTTAAATAAATAAAACTGCAAGACATAGATATCTTTATAATGAAAATGTTATTTAATATTGACTGATAGCGATAAAATAATAAAAATAAATAAAGTAGCCGTTGAGACTATCCTGGAGGGTTTCAGCGTAGGCCTGTAAAACGTACGTTATCAGGTTTTTGGTGTTTAGTTTCATTAATTAAAGAAACCCGTTCTTATCTTAGATCTTATGGTCAAGACATAGCGCGGCGTTGAATTCCGCCTCTTAATGAACAATATTTCTACTTTGCTACAGCATGAAGCTATAAAAATTAACTGTAATATAAAAAAGTTTACAATATATAAATATTAAGAATCCCAGATGTTTTAGTGCTTAAAATCTAACGAAATTATTATTTTTTTTTTATGTAACGTGCGATTTAAAAATAGTATCTAATAATTGTGAAGTAGTAGTGTTATGTGTAGTTCCGCCTTTCGTTTTAGACAAGTTTAATTATTTAATAGATACACCTAGATCTTAAATATAGATACTTTTTTATAGTTGACACAAGGGTGTGTCTGTAACGCGACGGTTGTGGGTTCGATCCCAACTCGAAGAAGTGAAATATTTATTTACGTTTATATTTCCATTTCTCCGCTCTGGTGTCGAGGCAAAGCGCGGCGTTGAGTTCTGCCCCTCAACACGCAATGCCTTCAAAATTCGGTAGAAAGTGGGGAACGGAGTGTCTTAGCACTAGGTTTCCTCTGTCTACCCTGCTGTGTGCAGGATATAGCGTGAAGCGGATTTTTTTTTATAGTGAAGCTGAAAAGTTTTTTCGGTCGAACGCGTTATTTAGAAGTACCAGTTCAAATTTAACCTTTTGTCCATTGAATACGTTAATTATTCAGAAAGGAAGAAAGAAATTTAACACGCTGATAACCTTAAATTATAAAATTCCAGTTATACTCGTATATAATATAAGTTTTAAAGTATTTCTTTTTATTTTGGACCAATAAATGATTTTATTAAATATATATAAAAAAATTACAAGAAATAAACTTATATATATTACTAAAATCGATTGTTAATGTCAAAATTTAAGCCTTAAATGGGCAAAGCTAAAGCTAACGAGATTTATTGTTTTACATAACTTATATTACCATATAAGGGTTAATAAAAACAAAAATGGAATATAATTTCATCACCATTTCGCCATATTTGTACGTAAGTATTACTTAAGCAGATTTAAAATATCAATAACGTTATAAATTAAGTATAATGTAATAAACATTCTTTTATTGAGGTCTTGGTTACATAATTCAATTTTGAAGTATATAATCCGTTGGTTGCATGACTGGTCAACTGGCATGGGTTCGATTCCCATTCGGTAGAATAAATTATTTTCATATCAAAAAGAAAGTTAGGTTAACAGAGTGTCTATTCATTAGATTGGTACTCCAAACCTACTACGCTATTCTCAAGAATTAGCTCAAAGCTAATAACAGTTTTTAATAAAATTTAACAATAACTTAATAAAATATAGCACCAAAAGCTCAATCGTACTTGAAATGGATATTGAAAGCTGCCGTTTGTAAAATTAATTGACATACTATTATATACATTTGAAAAAAATTGCAAAAAGTAATTTCTCGGCTCTCGTAAACACACCGCGGCGTACAGTTCCGGTATTCACCTCACAATGGCCTCAAAATTTGTCTGGAAGTGGGGAACGGAGTGTTTTGACACTTAGTGTCCTATGTCTACTCTGTTATACGCGAAATAGTGTGAAATTTCTTTTTTAAATATGCTGTTGATCCTGTTTGCCTTATCAGTCATCTTTTTACAGGTGCCAAAATTCACGTAAAACCTAATTAATAATAGAAATATTTGTTCCAATCTTACTGACTTCAGAATATAGCAGTTTTAAAAATCTATACATAAGCTTTTGTAGTAATAGGGAAAAATATATGGAATACTTTAATATTATTTATAACTATTATATTTTCCTGCTATTTATTACATCGTTAATATCTAATTCTTACTAATAATAATAATTTAAAATATTAAGAATTTATTATGATTTTATATTTTTAAAATATTAAGATTTTACTGAGGCCAGTCGTAGCGCAGGGGCAAGAGCATGTGATTGCAAATGCAACAGGTTCTGGGTTCAGTTTCCACCCGAGGAAATTAAATATTTACTATTTTCATTTCTTCTCTCTGGTGTCGAGGCCAAGCGTGTTATATGCTTATTACGATAATATTCGTTTTACAGTTTTTTCCGTTTTACCGGTAACGAGTTGCCAGGGCGAAGAAATGAAAATATTTTTTCTTAAAAATAATATAGTTTAGTGGCAAGCTTGTGCCACTAATTGTGATAATACCTTTTAAGGTAAGGTAAAGTACCGCTCTTAGTAATAATATAAGTTTTATGAATTTTACCTGTTTTGAATCGTCAATGTATTACCGAATGATACTTAGGTACCTACTACGTTAAAAAAAATGCTGTAATAAAAATATTAATTTATCTTATTTATTTTGGTAAAATGAAACCCAATTTACAATATCGTCATTATAAAATTAAAATCGTATCCAATTAAAATATGGTATTTGTATTTTTTTTTGTTTTTTACTTATAGCAGAAAAGGTAAAGGGAGTCTAATGTTAAGACACTCCAGTTAAGGTTCAAGGCAATACTTGTTGAAAGGCGGAACGAAAAAAAAATCTCCTGATTAGGAATCGAACCTGTAAGCGTCGTATTTATAGTCACTGTTTGCGCTACGTCACGACGGCCTTACAATTTTATAGCAAATTTTAAAAGTCACAAAAAATCTATTGCATATAAATTGTCGACTTTATTATGGCAATTACATTTACATATAATAAAAACAATTAAGTGCATTTAATATTTTTCGACCGAGAGATTGAATTCGTCAGTGTACCTATTATGCTTAATTAAAACGAGATAAACATTTTTAGCATTATTATTCGTGTAGAAATCGAACGTATATTTTAGTGCCGTTTCGTAATGTTCACTTCCAGCTTTACAATCCCAGAACACTGCAAGGTAGGCAGAGGGTTAGTGTTAAGACACTCCATTCCCCTTTCTTCACTTTCCGTTGAATTCTGGTTGCATTCCGTATTGAATGACAGAGTTAAGAAATGAAAAATAAATATTGCACTTCCTAGAGTGGGGATCGAACTCACAACCCCCGAAATGAGACCAATCGTGGCACAGCGGCACAAAGTGTGATTGTAAACGATGGTTGTAGGTTCTATTTCCATTCGAAGGATTAAATTTTTAATATTTTTATTTCTTCGCTTTGATAGCGAGGCGAAGAGCGGCTTTGCCTTCCGCTACCATACTGTTTATTCGATTTTATTTCCAAGGTTCGATGATCGCCAGTTTCTGGCAATTATATGACAGAATAGACCTATTATTTGGCTATATTGACAAAAAATTTAACGCAGATTCAACAGTTGGGCGGTATTTTCCAATATTTTCCAAAAAAATCACGATTTCCCTAATATCTTTTGAACCAATGAAAATCACATAGGAGGTAAATGAATAAGTACTGAGGTTCCCCATCCATAGACTAGTGTTGATACGTCGATCGACTTACATCCTGTATGAATGAAATCCATAATGTTAATTCATATAAACAATTCTTATAATTTTATATAAACTGCATTTATATTGCCTATAATCAACTAATCGCACGATAAAGAATTTAATTGATTTTAAATAACCTTTTCATAATTGCTGTTATTTAATACAATACATAGTTTTTATAAAGTAAAGCTGATATTTTAATAACAAAGCAGATATAGGTTTTTTTTGTTGGTATAGTTGTATTTTCTATCTAGTTTTATTAACCTATATCTACACTTATATACTAACCAGAGATCAGCTCGCGGCTTCGACCGCTTAACACTAGAAATGCCGAAGATTGATACCCCCCTTGAACCGCCGTCGTGACAAATTTGTCCCATTCTACTTATTATGTTGATTGTTGGTATAATAAAAAAATATATATATTAAAATAATTCGTAAAATATCTATACCATATTTAATAATCAATTCTTATTCTTTAACAAACATAAAAGTACCAAAAAATAAAACACAAAGAAAGAATCAAATATTTCTAATACGTTCTAAGGTCGTGACAACTAGCTGAATAACTCTTACAAAATTATAAGTTATTGAAATTAGTTAATGTTATTAGTAGGCCAAGTAATGCATTACTATGTTCTTCATCAGTGATACATCACAGATGATTTATAACATTGCGTGGCCTGCCTCCAGAATTCGGCGGAAAATGCCAGCGGAGTGCATAGCACTCACACAACAACACAACACAGGTTCCCAGGTTCCCTCTACCTACCCTACAATTGCCCACATTTGGTATCAAGTGTTTTTCTTAAAATTCAAGCCTAGCTTAGTCATCCTTTCATCTGATACCTCACTTGGACTAGCGGCAAAATTTAGTATTGACACCAATTTTACCCTACTTTTCAGGCTATTATTTTTTTAAGATTTATACATAAATGTATAGTTTTCAGATTTTTTCCTGTACTAGTACGACATGTAGATGCTAGCTGCCAAATTTCATAATTCTAAGTTAACTGAAAGTACCTTATTAATTTGATTCCCTTTATAGTGTCGAAATACATGTTTTTTACTATATAAATAGTCATATCTTCTTTTAAGGGCGCTTTTTCAGGAAATCAAGGGACTGTAGATCGTCATATAGTTCATATTCATATACTCATATGAATATCAACTCGATTTCTCCAAGCATTCCTGAGATAAAGGCACAGACAGACGGGTGGACAAAAAAACGATCTTATAAGGGTTTTTTTTCCTTAAAAGTTACAGAACCCTAAAAACTTAGGCATTGACTGCTAAACCTACTATTCAATTTTTTTCCGCCCCCGCATTGCCCTTTCCCCTCCACCTCGTCCCCGAGGCATGAAAATATGTCAAATTATACCCTCAAATAATAAAATAATAATGGCGGGACAAAAATGACCCAGCGGCAGTTTAAAATCTCATTTTTTTTCAAAAAGTATGACTGCTATAAAATTATTTATATTTTTAATTAAATAAAGGTGTAAAATTGGTAATAGTAAAAAAATTTCATCTACATAAATTAACAAATAAAAAAGTTATATACAATCAATCTTGCGTTTGGGTCAAAAATGGGACGGCGGCGCTTCTAGTGTTAAACTTATGAATTATTTGTTTAATAAATAAATAAAACCACATTAGTATCGATATTGTAAATTTAACAGTAATTGAAAAATTTGTTATTCTTACATAATTTTCTTAGCTCTGGCACCTAGGCAAAAACCGCGGTATTGAGTTTCGCCACTCAACACGTAAGGCCTCGTGAAATTCGGCGTAAAGTGGGAAACGGAGTGTTTTGACACTAGGTTCCCTCTGCCTACCCTGCTGTATGTGGGGTAAAACGTAAAGCTGATAATATATAATATGTGTATTTGTATACAAATATTTATCAAGACATGAACCTGTCACCTCCGATTAAAAAATGAGTAATAATAATAAACTAACCACAAATGATTAGTAACACCATTATTTCGGGTAAAGAACCTTTTTTACGCATTTTACCTGTATTTTCCCGATAGTCAGTCAATAAATGACACACGCTACTTCAAGAAAACCTTGTCATAGAAATATTCGTAAATCAAATAAAATATTAATAAGTATATAAATTTTTTGTTTTAAATTTTTTTTGTTACTAAAATTTTCACTTTCTGCACTACGAGCAACTTGAAGTTGGAGAACGTAGTCACTATGTTACATCTATTTTTAACGAAAATAATACTCCCAGATGGCCTCAAAATATATTAAGTGGTTTATATGACATACTAACATTTACTTAAATAAAATATAAATTAATATTATAATTACTTCCAAGTCAAGATAATTAAAAAAATTATTGATAATAATATGTACTGTAATATGTACCTAATAAAATACTTATTTTTAATCTCAATGGCAATCTGGATATGTTTTTTAAATATTTTTACTCGGTTTATTTATTATTTGTCAAAATTAAATGAAATAAAATAGCTTCACCCTGATGTTGCATATATTGGGGTAGACTATGCAGAGAGGAGTTAATATTAAGAGATTCCGTTCTCCATTTTCCACACAATTTTCGAGACGACAAGTGTTATGTTGCAACCCTTGCCATAGGGAGGAAATGAAAATAACTTAACCCGGGGTCAACCTATGTCAACGCACAATCGTTGTGTTTACAGTTATTTTTTAGTGTTATTTTTGCCTTAACTTTCACCAACCAGTGTTTTTGAAGTCATTTTAAAATGCAATTACATGATTTTATCTCCATAGCGTTGATAAATTGCGTAAATCCAATTGTGTCTACTGGATTGTTTTTATAATGTTTTATTTACTAATACCATAGTTTCGTTATTGGGTCGAAGTGGCTGTTCTGTTTTCAGGATGATTTGATTTAGTTTTAGTAAAAGGGACTGCTTAGTAGGGATTTACAAATAAAACTAAAGTGACCGTTTTATATATCTATTATTTAAAAAAGTTTAGTGCGATTTTTTTTAGTAGTAGTAGACCTTGATAGTGAATGAGGAATAATAATTACGTTCTTATAGTCTAGTTATGGGTTCGATTTCCACTTTTTTTTAAAAAAATCACTGTAATCAGAAATTATCTATAATATAATAATTATTAAACGCCAAGCACAGCGTGGAGTTCCGATGCTCAAGACCCAATGCCTTTAGAAAACAGCAGAAAGTGGATGAGAACATACATTAGGACACTTGGTCTTAATGAGAACGGAGACAGGAGTGTCTTAAAAGTAAGTTCACAAGTTCCCTTTGTCTACTTATCGCGTATTAATAATTATATCTATCGCTTCGCTTAGCTTCGCTTTAAAGGTTTTCTAACGACACAGGTTCAAATCCCGGTATGGTGTAAATTTTATACGTTTTTTAATAGAAAAATATTCGTAATAATTATTGGTTTTTTTATATACAAATGGTGTATAAAAAAAACTTACCCAAAATTTTTACTATAGGCAATCACAGCACACACAAATCACATAAAAATCACAATATTAATATATTTTTTAATATATATATATATATTTGTATAACATTAATATGTTAAATGCAATTCTTTATGCGTCCGCGCAGGTGGTCGCGTCGTCAAACAATGAAGCGAAACATGCAGTCGAAAGTATTTTGTTAAAGAGAAGGGTTGCTTGGTTTTTGTACACGAAAAGTAGTTTTGGGAAATATTTGCAATGTTTCTTTTTTGTGTGGATCGGTCTCTTAAATGGTATCTCTTTTAATTTTCATGTAGAAATTCTTAAAGATTATGTACGGGAAGCGTAAAATATTGATGTGATGCTCTATTTTAACGTTAGGGCAGCTTCACGCTGTTTGAGACAAAAAAATATTTAGTATTTTCATTTCTTCCCTCTAGTAACGAAGGAAAGCTGGGCGGTGAGTTTCACCACTTAGTACGCAATGCTTCAGAAATTTGGTGGAAATTGGCGAATGGAAATGTTTTTGGAAGGAAAACGAAGTATCTTAACCCTAGGTTCCCAAGTTCCCTCTTCAGAAATTTGGCGGAAATTGGAGAATGGAAATGTCTGGAAGGGTTAAAGGGGAAACCCTAGGTTGCCAAGTTCCCTCTGCCTTCTACCTAATGTGCGGCATACGGCGTGAAGTCAATTTGTTTAAAGATTTAAAATATGAACAAGAATCAATTATTTTTTATTATGATGCTAAAAATATGAGTTGAATGTTACTTCTTGAGTACCTTCAACATTTTATAACGAAGGTCATTGATTAGGCTACCTATAAAATATTAATATTTATACACATGTATAAAAAAAAGTATTTTTTAAGAATTGATATGTAAATGAATTTATAGGCCATTAATATAAATTAATATTTTCATTTTTTAGCTCTCCGGTGTCGAGACCAAGTGCAGCGTTAAGACACTCGGTTCCCCGTAGAAAGTGGGAAACGGAGTGTCTTAACACTAGGTTCCCTCTGCCTACCCTGTTATATGCGGGATACAGCGGGAAACTGATTTTTTTTAAAGACACTCCGTTTTCGTCCGAATTCGAGACATTGTGTACATTTGTACGACAAGGGAAAATAATTAATTCCTTGGAGTAGGAATAGCGCTTAAAACCAGGCGCTAGCCCTTTGCGTCACAATGACCTCAGACTTATTTTGCTGGCATTAGTATCTCATATTTATTTTTTTATTTCCCAATTCTTTATTTACAAACAAAAGCACGTATATTTAACTTGTTGAATGCAAATTATGAAATCAAACCTGCGGCGTCCGTCTACTAATCAAGAACACTATTCCATATTTATTTAACACTTATAAAGATTGAACAACGTTCTTTTACTACTATATGAATAATATTGACCAACTTTGTTTACATAAAAGATAATATAAATCGACAAATGATAAAAGAGAAATTGGAACTTGCCAAAAACATGTTTATAAAATTAATGTTAATATATATAATGTTAATAATGTCTCGAAGTGGGACAGTGCCTCGTGCTTGGGTTATATATGGAAAGGTGGTGGGTTCGATGCGCAATCGGGGTATGATTAAATTTTATAATATTTTTTTTCTCCGTTAAGGCGCAGGCTTAGATTAGCTTTAACATACACATTATGTAAATACACTAAATACTACGTTTTAGCAAATTAACATCGTTTTAATAATTAAGAATAATAAATGTAATAATGAGTAATGCTAATGTAATGCCCCAAAATTAGTAATTCTTCTAATATCGCTCGCTCTTAAAACCTGTTTTCAAGATCTTTTAATGTATGATTAATTAATGTATTAGGTTTAATTATTGAGATGTTTTAAATTTGGGGGTACAAGCGTGCAAATGTAAGCGCGATAGGTTTGGGTTCGTTTCTCAATCGAGAAAATAATATATTTGGTATGTATGCCTATATAATGTAAACGCGACGGTTATGGGTTCTATTGCCAGTCGAAGAAATAAAATATTTCATATTTAAATTTTTTCGCTCTGATGACCAATCACCCAACACGCAATGCCTCCAGAATTCGGCAAAAAGTGGGGTACGTAAGTGTTTGAATGGTGAACGGGGTGTCTTAACTCTATTTTCCTACAAAACAACTAAGGTACCTATATATATTTAAAACATAACATTTCTAGACCATTCTCAAGGCTGAATAAGCAACAAAATAATTGCAGCAAAAACCTTCACTTTCAAGCCTCCAAGTTATGCCATGGCTAAACACGAAAAGCTTATTATATATTCAATGATAGGTTAGTGACCTCAATACCTATACCTTATATAATACTAAATACATAAACATTGTGAATGGAGGCCAGCGTAACGCAGTGCCATGCGTCTTATTATAAAATAAAAATATTTGGTTTTCCATTTCCGCCTACATTCGAGACATTATATGTTGCGTAGCGGAATTTAACACCGCAATTTATATTGCCATATCGACAAAATGAGGCCAGACATGGATTACTAGCATTTACAATCGCACGCTGGTGCCCGTGCATGGGCAAAGGGCATGTAAATGCTAGTAAATGGTTGCGGGTTTGAACGTCATCCGGGGAATT
>HE669295.1:27031-167904 GCA_000313835.2 Heliconius melpomene melpomene | reverse complement strand
AAGCTTAGGTGGGCGGATTTTATAGGATAGATAAATTAAGTCGTGATACGAAAAGGCATCAGCTGATATTTGGCCAAATGTAGCAACATTCTCTGTTGAAGAGACTATCATAAGGTCTAGTAAGGAAGGCGCACAGGCCAGGGAATAGATGGGTTGCATTGGAGGGTAGTATTTCAAGGTTGGAACTGTCAATTATAGTTTTGAGTCGATTTGCGCGTGTGTCTTTTTTAATCAAACATGTATTAAAATCACCCATTATAATAGTATGATCAACTCCAGAATATATTTTCTAGGAGAGTCTCAAATACATCAAAATAGTTTATGTGTAGCGTAGGACTATAAAAGACACCAAGTAAAAGCTTTAGCGAGCCAAACAGAACTTCAATAATTATATGCTCTAAGGAATTCGAGTAGGCTGAAGGGGATTTATCTAAAATAGTAAAGGGAATGTGACTACGAAGGTAGATAGCTACACCCCCTCACCCTTTTCTGTCCTATCATTCCTTATAAGATGGAAACCTGGTAAAGCATAAGCCGTTGAAGGCAAGCAAGGTTTCAAAAACGTCTCAGATACAAGTAATGCGTGAATGTTTGTAACGTCAAAAGAGTCGAGTAAATCTGGATAATGGGCGGGAATACTTTGCGCATTGATGTGCACGACATTAAAGTTTTTGGAAAAGGAACTAAGTTTGGAATTTAACAAGGAATTAAGAGGCTCCGGGTCAGGAATGCTATGGAAACTGTCATCGGATGCCGTTGAAGCACACTGGTGAAATGTGTCATTATTTGTGCTGTCGCTACTAGAACTCATATTATAATGCATACTTTATTTATATATAAATATGATTATACGTAAATTAACAATATAAATAACTAAATAATAAAATAAATAATATAATATTATAATAACAAAATTAAAATATATATATATAATAAAATATATAATAATAAAAAACACCAATAAAAAAAAAAAAGAAAAACCTAAAATCTATAGTAATCAATTAAATTACATCACATGCCTGCCAGCAATCAGTTATTAAAATAAAACAAACTTAATTAGACAAAATCAAATAGAGTACTTAATATAAATAATACAATAGTGAGCGTAAAACGAAACATTGCAATATCATATGCTATCTGTGTCAAAAACCACTGTTTATGATATTGTCCTAGATCATTGACAAGTTAAATGTCAACTGTCAATATGTCAACCACAACGAGTAAACATTAATTTATTATCATAAAGTTTGTAAAAATTGGGGGTAAACATTTAGTAATTTAAGCAACATTAAGATTATACAGGATATTAACACATAATACATAACACATAAAGGTAAAAATGCTGTATTACCAGCAAATATACAGAGTAAATGAGATAACAAGTAGGTTACTTTTTAATTCACTCTCTTCGCACGCGCAGCTTGCGAAACAGGCTTTGCATTGGTAACCCCAGAATTTGAGCCCACAACAGATGCTTTATTTACAGATTGTATCTCAGATGCGCCATAGATATTGTCTAGTTCAGTACACGAATAAATATTATGTCGCTTACCATCAGGCCCAATAACAATAACAGTGCCATCCTTTGTCCAGCACTTACCAATACCACAGCGTTTACGGGCCACCATGAATATGTCATGCCTTGATTTGGTAAGAAATTCCGACAGAGTGATGCCAGTGCCCTTTAAATTTGTTTTAGCAAACCAGACTTGATTCTTTAAGGTTAACTCACGAAATTTCAAAAGTATCGGTCTTGGCTTATTAGAAGTTGTGGTACCCAAGCGCTGGCAGCGGCTAATGTCATCAGCATCCAGTTCAGGCATTTTTAAATGGTTGGATAAAACCTTCACAGCAACATTACAAGCACTTTCACTTTTTTCCTCAGGAACTCCGTGTAGTAGTAAAATCTTTCTCCTGCTTCTCATATCAAGGATGTCATACTGCTTAGAGAGAATATTAATTTGCAGTTGAAGACCTTCCAGTGCACTCAACACAAAAGATCGGAAAGTATTGAACTGAGCGGCAATATGTGATGTTGGACTTGCCGCTGGAATTGCTGAACTTAGATTCTGTTGAAACTCCGCCATTTTAGTGTTGAATTGTTGTGATAGTTCTTGCATAGACTGCTTAATGGCTTCCATAGTGCTACTGTCACTCACGATTATAAAGAACTGTTATAGTATATAGATAATTGTGCAGATATTTTTGTAGGATTAATAGCTGACAGGTTGGTGACTATTAATGCATTACTTATTAATAAATATTTTCACTTATAAATTATAAATACTATTTTTTTTGACAAAATTTTTGGGAGCTATGTAAAAAGATGTATTAACTTTTTGCCACCTACCCACGAAAGTATATAATATACTAATATTGGTAACGATTCTGAGTACGACGAGTACGACGTGAGTACGACATTCAGAGAAATATTTAAATTTTTGTTTGGTCAATCCTGAATAACACGTCTCTTTTATGAACGGTAAATGGACAATGCATATGTTAATATCTTCCTCTTATTGTAGGTTTCTATTATATATTTTCAGTATTTTTATTTTTTCTTAATATTACGCTTTAAAATATTAAATAATTCATTACCACGAACGGGAATCAAACCTACAACTGATGTGTTCACAGGCACACGCTGTCCCACTGTACCACGCTTCATTCATAAAATTTTAAATAAACGAACCTTAGCCGTGGTGTAGTCTACAGAGCGTTAACTAATTTACTGGTTCACTTCACCTTGGATTTTCTACTTACTTTGCCGAAATTGGTAAGGGGCTAATCCTAAAACAAATTAAAAGGAGTTTGTTTTATTAATTAATATTACCTTACAAATTTTATAAATTATCTGCGTAACTTGTCAAAATGTTATTTTTACTCATAACTCGTACTTTATGCAATTGTGGGTGTATTTTAGGCCGTATAAATTTTTATCCTTTAAATCTTGTAGAGGATTATGAGATATTTAAGATATAAAATTATATAAGATTAATTGATGAAAAACAAAATAAGTTGACATAATAAAGAATCTTCTCTTAGAGTAACAATAGGGAATAAATCTCTGTTTATATGGAATAATTTATCATTCGTAGACATTCTGAATGCATTTTTCTATATCCATACATTGAAATTGGCTGAATATCTTGGGAATTCTAAAGCAACACGTGCAGACGGACGTGTGCTGAAAGAGACGACTATGTTATAAAAGTTTTCTATAGTATATTTAAATTTTTCTTTTATTTATTTTAAAAATAGGACATATTTTATTTTAAGCTTGTTGCTGATTTTACGATGTTTCATTTAATTTCTGTTTCTTCCACCTCCACCCTGATCATTTTGCTGTCAAATATGTATGTACAACTTTCACCTTTTTCCGTTTTTCTTCTGTCCAATACACCTTCCGTATTTACTAAACTTGCATCCCAAAAATACCAAATATACTTCCCAGATGAACTTCCACGAAATAATTGAAATATATTATTATGGAACTATGCGACTCTAAAGAATTGTTCTTAGCCAGACATAAAGTATATTCATTTGAATGCATTAGCAATTTCTTTTATAAATAAAAATCTTAGCCGCCTTATCCACGTGTAAGCCTTCCTCCATTGTTTACCTTTGAAATGCCGTACCTTCAATATCCTTCATTAAAACGGCACGTGCATCGATGTCAACTTCATGTTATTATATAAAATTTCAAACAATACTAGCCTCACCTGCAATTACAGCTACTATAAAGGTTTAGTTGGACTTCTTATTTCTTCTAGTGATTCGGTCTAAATAATGGTTTTGCTAAAGGAAAAGCCTTTTTAAGTAACTTTGTTCTTGTCTTTTGTTCTTTAAATAAAAAAGAAATTTCGAGCATGAAGGATTCTGAGATTTCCATATCTTAGAAATACAATGAGCTTTTAAGCTTACATATATTATATACTAATATATTATAGAAATTTTGAATGCATGATTTTGATAAGGAATTGTAAATAGTAATATTTAAGTAGGTTAACATTTTTATAAAACATTACAAAATATGGAACTGCCATAATTTGTAAAGTATTTTGTTCGTAAGTTTTTTCATGTTAAAAGCAAGCAAATCAGCATTTAAATTTTAAAATAACGAAATTTCAATATAAACGTTATATTAGCTAGATTTTAAACGTCTGTTCACGCCGGACACCCTGAAACATTTTTACTTTTACACCGCGCACAAAGAATCACGTTAGCTCTTTCATGGAACTATCCTTTCATATGTGAATAAAGGCGATGGCGGCGTCGCACCCCCTTTCAGTCTGTAACATTATTATTGTTCATTCATTCGATATTAATGTTTTTTTATAAAACTCCAGTCTGTGCCTCCATGTGGGGAGTGGTTTCAACGTACCCTTGCTATTTTTAATTCCTCACTGCCATATATAAATACCATCACATTAGTGAAATCTTATAAAATAAAATTAACAGAATTTGGTACAAAATTCAAAAATAAATTAAATCAGTTTTCAGTTAAGACATTCCGTTCTCCTTTTTTCGAGTTCTGGAGGCATTGCGTGTTGAGTGGTGGAATTAAACGCCACGCTTTGCCTCGACACCAGAGCGAAGAAATGAAGATATAAATTCACTACAATTCACTACCGAACACAAAGTTTATGATTCTGTACTGTTTTTCCCGAAATAAAGAATTTATTATTACTATTATTATTATTAGATATGAATTAAAATAAATATTTCATGATGTCGAGTGGAGATCGAACCCACAACTATTTACGCTTACAGTCTCAGATTTGAGCCCCCGCACCATGAATAGCATCGGCTTTATAAAAAATTATAAATAATTATTAAAGACGTATATTATTCTTAGTAATATATTTTCCGAATAAGATAGCTGATCTTGACACAGCAGTCGTTTATCTAATACTAAATATGGAATGTATTGATTAAACCCATTCTGAATATATATTTAATGCATTTATAAATTTATAGAGTTCAAAAATAAAAATAGGCTTCAACATTTTATTTTAGAATATCTATTTCAGTTTACGTAAGTCAGCGACTCTTGACCTTCTCCACTGGTTAAGGGGACCGTTTTATGTTAGATTAATCAGTTATCGTAATTTGACATTTATAATATAACATAATCATGATCGAATAGCTAAAAGCTACGTACATATAATAAATAATACATTTCAGAGTCCAAATGAATTTATAAAAAAAATAAAATTTTATTAGTTTGTATGGGACAAGAAACTCCTATCTAATATGCCTGAAATAAATACGTCTCGCGTATTTATCGCGTATTTATCGAGGGTTATTTAATGGACGGGTGCCCATTTACCAAACATTATTCAAGCTGCAGCAAAGGGGCAGAAGGAAATGTGTACATTTATTTTATTTCTTAAAAACACTTTGTATATTGAGTATTGAGGCCATCGTGGCGCAACGGCACATGGGTGTGACTGTAACGCGACGGTCGTAGGTTCGATCCCCACTCGAGGAAGTGAAATATTTATTTACTATATTATTCACTCTGGTGTCGAAGTAAAGTGCGGCGTTGAGTTCTGCCACTCAACACGCAATGCCTCCAGAATTCGGCAGAAAATGGAGAACGGAGTGTTTTAACACTAGATTCCCTCTGCCTACCCTGCTGTGTGCGGGATACAGCGTGAAGCTGATTTTATTTTTAATTAAAAGGTCGATAAGAACAATTCCATTATATCCTTGTAACCGACTTCCCGGTATCTCAAACCACTAACGACCCAAAGTAACAATACTTTATTACTTTCTTAAATGGATAATAACGACAGCGTTATATACTTCGATTGTTTCTCGATGACTCAATAAAGCCGTTATGGCACCACCCGCAGATAAATAGAGCTCTCTGCTCGTAATGACGTATTCGTTTGTTTTCCAAATGTTTCTAAAATTGCACTTCTACAGTTCTAAGTAAATAGAAAAACGGAAGAATTTATAAAATGGTGCTTAAAGCCCCCAAGACATGGTTGAATCGAACTTTATCAGAGGGAATTTATGTTATTTTTGGATGTCTGGCTTATGAGAACAGAAAAACTTATCACTACGTTCTTTTTGTTTATTCATCAGTAATGGAGCAAATGGCCGATTTAAAAAACCACCTACCATTAGTAAAATGTTTTATAAACAAAAACCAGATAAAAGCTTCAAAAATATCTAACGATTTTATTCATAACTCTCAATTCTATAAACAATACAAGTTATTTTGAGACACATTTTCGTTGGTAAATTTAGGCTTTCAATGAAATTTCAAGGCAAATTTTAAGCAAAATACAGCTGTTATTTTTAAATATAATGGTTTGATACGAATATTTTTTATCTTAATTCTATTGTACTTGTCTTTTATGTTTTGTATATCGTTAAACTGTAAACGAGTTATTTTATATTGGTGATTATCTCTCCCAATATTTTTAGGCACTCAAAATCGTTTCATTGACGTCGTTAAGTTCTTACGATATTGTTATTACCTTCACACTCAGGCGATTTGGAGAATACTTTAGCTTTTATTTTTCCGCTTATAAAAGAGTTTTTCTTTTATAACCGGAAAATAAATTGGTTCCAAATTATGATAACAGAATTTAATCTTATTTAATGTATTAAAAAATAAAAGAAATATTTGGTACATATACCTATGAATATTGTAAAAAGTAATTCCGTTGCAGTATTTACTTAACTCATCAGATTTCAATAATTTTTATTCGATTCAATTTCAGTAATCTCATGTTGTTTCGTTTGTGTTATTTAATAGGATGTTTTATTTACTTCTCTTCTGGTTTTATTCTCACTCGTTAGAATGAAATGTTTAATATGAAACTCAACACGGAATGCCTTTAGAATTCAACGAAAAGTGGAGAACGGAAGTGTACTAAGTGCGGCATTTTTAGTTAACTACGAGATGTGATTAGAGTGCTGTGATTTCCATTTCTCGTAAACTGGCCTGTAACGTGGTCACTGGTAATAAAATTAATCGAACCCAGGCGTTTTGCGGTATAGACCCAAATGTACTTCTAGGAGTGCGCGAGCAAATTAAGTTGAGGAATGCTGTGTTCTATCATGGTAATTTCATAGCCGAACTTAGAGTTTGTTTAAAATAAGAAACTTATAGGATTATTTCAAATCATAAGGCTTAAAAATTACGTGGGCAGTAGTATAGTTATTATTTTTTTGTAAATAGATGTACAATTATTATCTGAGCTGTTTTTATTTATGAAACTTATCCAAAGAACCTTCAATTTCTTGTTTTTCTCTTTCATTGATTCTGAGATATAAACATAATGTTTTATTTAACATTATTTTTCCGATACCAGTCTATTCACCTCACCCATTTAAACCAGAATGCCGCAGTTAGACGAAATATTTTAAATTTTAACTATAAAATAACTTTGAATTCTCCAGTACAGACAGACGGTATTTTCACTTATAATATACTCTTACACTTTTTTTACTTTTTGTACACTGAATGCTCTGATGAGATTTCACCTAAAATAATACATAGATGCTTATACAGCTACAATGTTTGTAAAAGATATTAAAAGTCCACCTAAGCAAACATACTGAGTGATGCTTATTAAAATCGAATGTTTAAGAAATGAGACTAATTTTTACTCTAAACAGCAATTTTTACATCTTAAGCAGTTCGTTCGTGTATTGTATTGTAAAATAAAATTTATTGGTGGATCGATATTATAACTGCGACGGTCGACCGATAAGCAGTGACACTGGGAACATCAGATAGTACGTGGAAACAATAGATACCGATTTCGATTGTATATAACAACTCTGTAAAATCGTAATTTGCTTTAATAGCTATAGAAGTAAAAGTAAGTTATTTAAAAACTAGAAATAAATTAAGGCTAGTTGTGGATTCGATTTTCACTTGAGGAAATATTTAATGTTTTCATTTCTTCGCTCTGGTGTCGAGGTAAAGCGTGGCTTTGAGCTCCGCTACTCCACACGCGTTGCCTTCAAAATTTGGAAAAGTAGTGAGTAGAGTCTCTTAACACTAGGCTCTCTCTGTCCACTCGTCTCATATCGCATGTAACTACGAGATACAGTGTCAAACAGTAAAATAAATTACGGAGAATTGTCAAAACTGTTAAATAATAATGAAATAGGCACAATTCTTCTAATGCAAAAATAGTAAAATATCTTGACGTAACGTAATAGCATATTCATTTATATACCAACTAGAGACGAATAAAGTTATTTACGTTTTAAAAAAGTAAGTACACTTATAACTCATGGGTAGATGAGTTACATTTTCTACATAGTATTTTAAATGTAAAAGTTGCATTTTCATACTCTTCATGATGATGTTGTACCTACAGCTGGCGTAATTATGTGATTCTTCTTGTTTTGAATAAATGAATGCACGTCGTATACTGCCACGCTCGACTCAACTCTCCATTATGCATAAAATTCAAAAGATAAAGATGATATAAAATATATTTGTAATACATCCGACGAATCATTGTTTATACGACTTTATTATACAACTGTTTTGTATGAATATAAAGGAATAATTAAATTAAAATTTTATTTTATTATTATATAGGGATTATTAATCCCTAGTCATTGCAATGGGTGGTGGTGCAGGGGCATGAGCGAGCGACTGTAAAAGTGACAGTTGTGGGTTCCACTCCCACTTGGGGGAGTAAAAGATTTAATATTTCCCTTTCCTCGCCCACTCAACACGCTATGCCTTAATATTTCTACTGACTTGTCTTATTGGATACGGAGTGTTTTAACACTAGGTTCTCAGGTTTCGGTAAGCTATGATAAAAAAGAAAAACAATTAACCCAGAACCCTCACGTTTCTATTCAGACGCTATGCCAATCGTGGCAGAGACAGACAGACAAATAAGAATTGTCAAGAGTTATTTATTACTTTATTTCATAGAATTCAAATATTTTTGTACCTTTGTTCTATTTAATATGTTATGTAATTGAATTCCTTCTTAGTGAAGGAATCTTGAAATGGACGAAAAAACAAAGACGTCACCCAATTTTAAAATCTACACTGTAAATTAAGAAAGCATAGATTTAACCTCATATAATCTATTTAACGGGATCTTTGACCATCAAATCTGATTTACATGATTAAATTCATTCCACGAAAAATGTCTCCTCAGTACAAAGGGTAAACCGTAGACTTTTATATTAGGATTCTCATATTGAAATTCAGTTTTTGTATTGAATGATAGGAATGTTTTAAGGAGGTGAATGTGAATGTGGACCCGACAGGTTATGGGTTCGATTCCCACTCGAGAAAATAAAATATTTTCATTTCTCTGGTGCAAAGCCCGACGTTAAGTCCTTTAAGTTAAGTAAAAAAGGGGAACGGAGTAACGTAACACTAGGTTCCCTCTGCATACCCTGCTGCGTGGGGAATACAGTGTGACCCAAAAAAAAAGAAATTTTATTTCATACTAAATAGCTTACAAAGGAAAATATTGAACGATTGATCGTGTATCATACGGGCGTATGATGTATGTGGGTGTATTGTAAGTTCCTAGAAAATATAAATACAATACTGCAACAATAAGAGCTATCTGTATAAGCTGAAGTGGGATGTGTTAGTACAAAATATTATATATATTTAACATACGAGTATGAAATAGTTAAACATTTATCCAATTCAAGTGCGTATTGATGCAACAAACATTTTCGTAACTATGAAAGTACATATGTACTTGGAAATATTAACAACAATAATGGAAAAGTGTTATTAGAATACTTACTTTTTATTGAAATATTTTTATGAAAGTGAGGAATGGAGTGTCTTAAGACAAGGTTCCCTCGGGCTACCCTGATAAATAAATAAATAAATAAATAAATGCTTTATTCAGTAATTAAATGTTACATATACACTCTAATTTCGTTAGAATATGGAAAAAACAAGACAACAATTTAGTAGAGGTGAGCGATGGCAGCCGTACTAGTGTAAACTGTGTCACAGCTGCCAGCATCTTTGCCCCTAAGACGCTATTTCGATGACAAAAGTGAGAATACTCATCAAATACATATTATTATGTCGACAAAAGCAAAAATAAAGCGATATAACAAAAGGTTTAAATTAATTATTGAAAAAGAAGAAAAGAAAAACAATTAGATTCTATATTATTACCACGTGTTAAATGTGTGTGTGTTTGTGTGTGTGTGTGTGTGTGTGCGTGTGTGTTTATGCGCGTGTATGTATGTACGAGTCATGAATGTAAGTTAGCTACGAAGAAGATTCTCCGTATCCAAGTAGGACAACTTCTGCAGCCAGGTATTCATAACTGCTTTACATTTCGAAGAAAACAAAGGGTAAATGTTGAGAATTTTATTAACATCATTGTATAAGCGACTGCTTAGGACGTAGAAGTGAGAACGAGCTAGCTTGGTTTTGCAACATTCGATATCACAAACCTTTGGCTTATTGCGCTTACAGATGGTCTTGAAAGGAGTGCTCCTATGCTTCCGCAGTACAACTGATTTTATGAAAAGTTGTCTAACTGTTAAGACGGAGCTATTACTGTAAACTAGGTCGGTACTGTAACGTCTGGGCTTTCCAAGCATGACTTTTAGTATGGCCCTTTGGGCACGATCTAAGGGAAGTAACGAGTTTTTACTTGTACCCCCCCATACACAGATGCAGTAGCTGACGAGACTTTGAATAAGGGCATGATAAACAAGAAGTAAGGTTTCAAAATTAGCTGAACTTCTAAGTTTCCTAAAAATAGGAATCAGTTTTCTTATTCGGCCGGTTATGTGATTGATATGAAGTTTCCAGTTCAGGTAGCAATCGACTGTAAGGCCAAGATATTTGATATTAGAAGTGCGAGGTAAGCTAGGACAATTACAGTTATCCAGAAGAGTGCAAGTATGTGTGTGTACTCTAATCGACAACTCAGGTGGCGGCTGGGAATGGGAGCGATGAGAGAACGCGATGTATTTGGTTTTGTCTATATTTAGAGTTAAAAGATTAGCATTGTACCAGCCTGTTATCCATCTGACCGCATGTTCAGCGTAGTGTTTGGCCTCATTCCAATCTTTTCCATGAACCACAAGCGCAGTATCATCTGCATACGCAATGATGTTACAATTTGGTAATGATGTCGCACATAAGCTATTAATATATAAAATGAACAAGGTAGGTCCAAGGACACTACCCTGTGGTACCCCAAAACAGATAGCAGTATTGTCACTAACGTATTGGTTGATTTTCGTGCATTGCGAGCGATTTGATAAATATGAGCGAAAGATTTCAAGAGCGATGAGTGCGGGATACAGCGTGAAGCTAATATTTTACATTTGATTTTTGCTTTAACTTGCAGTTTAGTGAAAAACCTCAAATTGAGGACACTGTTTTTCCTTCCTGTCCACATTAGAGTAGTTGAATGTCTCTGTTTTCTCAGAATTGGAAAATGAAAATAATGTATTTTTCCCTTGTTGGTACGGAACCCATAATCACTCACACAAATGTTAACATTCAAAGGCGTTATAAATATAGATCATAATTAATAAGAGTTTTTGTTTTATTTTATGGCCTCTGTTGTATTTTTTAATTATTTCTTGTTGACAGACCTGACAAAACCGAGCACACGGTAACATCGAGCAGCGGCAACCTAACCAACAATGCTGTAAGACACAAAATTGTCGTCATGGGCGCTGCTAAAGTTGGCAAATCCTCACTAATATGTCAATTCCTGTACGGAACCTTCTGCACGAAGTATAAGAGAACCATAGAAGAGATGCATCATGGAGATTTCAATGTGGCTGGAGTTAGACTAACTTTAGATATTTTGGATACGTCCGGGGCCTATGAATTCCCTGCAATGAGAGCTCTGTCTATGCAATCAGCTGATGCATTCATACTGGTATACGATATAACGGATGCGGACAGTTTCGCTGAAGTTCGAGCCCTCAGGGATCAGATCCACGAGAGTAAAGGAAGTACAGCCGTGCCAATAGTTGTCGTAGGTAATAAAGTGGATATGGCAGAGTCTGGAGAAAGACAGGTTAGTTAAGCTTACTATATTATTATAATGTAAACTGTAAACGGGAAGGTTGGGGGTTCGATTTCTACTTATTGATAATATAGGAATTTCTTACTTTGTTTTCCCTGAATTATCTTACAAAGCAAAGCGCGGCGTTCACTTCAGCCATTCAACGTCACGAATATTCGGCGGGAAGTAGGTAACGGAAGTGGATTAAAGAGAACGGAGTGTCTTAGCACTAAGTTTCCTGGTGTAAAGTGGCTTTGATTCCACGATTAGACACCTAGTGGCTCCAAATTTGCAAAAGTATTTATACGAAATCATTTGTTCTAGGACATGCCATCTTTTCCCTTCCTTTTATGTTTAATGTTCAATTAGAACTTGTCATATAATATATAGCTTGTCAGATATAAAAGACGATTGTGAGCTACAATTTTTCCCCGAACAAAATGGCCGAATATTTCAACTGTCACGTCTACACCCAAAGGCACCTTAAGAGAAATCGAGACGCGTGGGGAAAAAGATAACTTAGACAATAAAGTGTTGACCCAGGCCTTGAGGTTAAATCTCTTGAGTCATTTGTGAAACCATCTCTCCGTTATATTTGTAACTGAAATAACCCACACAATCCACCTAATCTCGGGGCCGTCGTAGAGTAGTAGTTGGTACAAGCGTGTGACTTTAAGCACGACGGTAGTTGGTTCGATTCCCACTCAGGAAAGTATATAGTTATTAATAATTTTATTTCGCTCTGGTAATAAGGCAAAGCGCAATGTTGAGTGCCGGTATGCACACGCAATTCAGCAGAGAGTGGAGAACGGAGAGTCTTAACAGTGTTATTCTAAAATATTAAATTAAAAATACCAACATAATATAACTTAACAAATAATATTTTATAAACAACTTACAATATACATTTCAAAGGAACAAAACAAAAATCTGTATAATAAAATTAATTGTAGCGTATGCCCTTCATATTTACTAAGGAGATTACTCGCAGGTGGTAAGTCCAGCATAATATGGCTAACTGAATATGTAGGCGATAACACTGTAACTCAATCAACTCTTCAACTAACAACCACGTCCTAGAAGCCACCGGATAAATGTTATTCTCAGCATATTATTTTATAACTTTCAGCAGATATTTCATATAATTGTAGCCTAAAGATATTGAACTCTAAGATTTTTTTTATGGCTCCACGCAGTATTCTGTACATAGCGGGGTAGGCTGCAGGACCCTGGGAACCTAATGTTAAGACACTACGTTATCCATTTTCCGCCGAATTTTTAGTACGAGTACGTGTCGAGTAGCGGAACTCAATCAAGTTTTTTTGCTTTGGTGCCAGAGCAAAGAAATGAAAATATTAATAAATAATAAATTAATTCCCCCGAGTGGGGATCGAACCCCCAATTATCGTGTTACAGTCACACTTTTGTGCCACTTTCCAAATACCTACACTTTACAATAAAATTTTACTGCAGTTGCGTCGTAGAGAGTCTAGTAAATAACAACTATTATTAATATGTCACTGTGCAAGAGAAAGAATTTAATCTCATACGTGCCTTAGGGTTACTACGTTTAAACTATTGTATTAGTATCGTATATTGCATCTAAGCGCCATATTCAGTAATATCTTTATTTAATTTTCTATTTGAAATCTTTATATAACTATAGCAGTCGCAACAAATAAGTATCAGTATCAGCTTCACGCTGTATCCCGCACACAGCAGGGTAGACAGAGGGAATGTAGTGTTAAGACACTCCGTTCCCCACTTTCTGCCGAATTCTGGAGGCATTACGTGTTGAGTGGCAGAACTCAACGCCGCGCTTTGCCTCGACACCAGAGCGTAGAAATGGAAATATAAAAGTAAATAAATATTTCACTTCCTCGAGTGGGGATCGAACCCACAGCCGCCGCGCCATGACTATTACACGATAATTTTAATTTAATAATTAAATAACATTGATGAATTAATAAATATATTTCAAGAAAACAAAATACATTAGCAGTGCATCAATTTCCATGTCATGTAATATTTCCATTATCATCAGACTTCCTAGCCTCTAAAAGTCGGATGTACGATTGACGTGTCCATTTCGCTCCATTGCACGCTGCAACTTTACGTTCTAAATTTATCCAGCATAAATGTATAAGCTATGTACCTATATTAAAGTAAAAAAATAATGTAAGAATATTTTTTTTATGTAGTGATAAATCACTCTATTCTTCATATATTTCCGCGCAAAATTAGTGATAAAAACTCAACCCTCAAAGCCTTCGTTTCGCAAATGGATAACATAGGTGTAATCTCCAATCGAAGGGACAAATTATCTTCATATTCTTTTATTGCACTTAAAACAAATAAGAATTATAAAACTAAAAGGTTAAGTTACAATAAGGAACTATTTAAAAATAAAATGACAACTCTCTCAGCCCAGTAATGAAAGTGTATGATCGTCAAAGAGCTGGCAAGGCAAAGCGCAGCGTTGGGTTCCTACAATTACTGTTAAACGTAGACCGAAGTGTCTTGTCTCTACGTTCTCTCTGCCTACTACATTGCTATTTCGGGATAAAGCGTAAAGCAATAATACTTAACCTTGTTATGTCTTGTTTGAAACATTTTCAGTTACGTTATGATCGTTTTTTTTTTGTTAACATCTTTTCCAAATTATTTAAAAACGATGCAGAGATTCTGTTTCACAAATTAATTCACTAGAATTAACAACCCAAATTTACCAACTTCTGTTTGTCAAAAGTAATGTCAATCTTGATTTATATAAAAAAAACCAAATAGGTTGTAAGCCGCGAGTATACGAGTATAATCAAATACATTGAAATAAGACGCGTGAAGATTCAGCTTACGGAGGTAATATATAAAGAAATATTTAAGTAAAGAGAAATGCTACAAATCTACCTAGATTTTCGTACCCTTCATTCGTAGGTAATATATTATTTGTTAAACGTGAAAGAATTCAGATGGGTAAAATATTACATAGAAATACGAATACGACATTCAGGATCTAATATAAGGACTATGAAGCTATGAATGTTTCGCTTTCGATAAATAATTCAATTTAATTAATTTCATTCATATAAAAATTGTCATCAATATAGATGTTATAAATTAATTGATAGAGCTTTGTTTATAACTTGGGTCGATTTGTGCTGTTGCTGGATATATCTATAAAATTTGTTTGTTTGTAATATACCTATGTATACACAAACAAACAATTTCAATTTACTTTTTACAATTTTAAACTGCTAGAGTTGGTGCGCTTGGACGGTTTCCAAAAGGCACAGGTTCAAATCCCGCTACGTTCAAATTGTTATGTTTTCTAAAAATTAAATGTCTATTTATATACAAATGTTTATTTGTATATACATTTGTACGATACATAAAATTTGTACAAACGAGGCCGTTGTGGATTCGATCCCCGCTCGGAGAAATGAATGCCACTCAACACGCAATGGCTTGAAAAATTCGGCTTAAGAGGGATACAGCCTAAAGCTAATTTATTTATTTACCTATGTACAAATTGTATTACAATAGATGCATCTATCTATATAAGAGTATTTTATAATAATTTATTTTATTGAAAAAAAAATAAAAACACAAACATATGAAGTTAACCTAATAAAATGACACTACAACGCCAAAGTGGATATGTATTAATGGAGCTACGAACACGTAGAGTATTTGGGAGAAGCCCGGAACAGAGTAGATAATAACCTGCAGCGACTGCTGTCTGGTCAATATCCGCTTTGCTGCGCTCTCCACATCCGTATTTTACGTTTTCATTGTATTAAGTTCTATAAAGTTGGTAGTATTGTTTGTTTGTATATAATTATGTATATGTATAAGTTATCATGTCAAGCTTATTGGCGAATTAATTAATAATTTAATTTGTAAAGCTAAAACTTTAAATTTAAAGCTGGTTAGCACTGTATGACGAAAATTAGGTATCTGGGGAATACAGCATGAAGCTAAGCTTCTATTCATAGTTTATAGTTTTATAGTTTTCATAGATATAGATTTTAAATTAGCTTCATTCAACATATATTATGGAAACTCTCCCCCAAAACTTTCTTATTTTATTAACAAAACACAAATTATGCTTGTTAGCGATATAAAGCGGAAACGTTAAATATAAAATCCACGGCGAAGCGGATATTATAATTTACGTGTGCACTGAATCTCAAACTGTAATTGAGTTGTGCTAAAATATCGCTCGGAATGACTTTTACATAAAAGTATTTAATATGGAGAGAAATTAAATAAATTATTTTTTAATGCCTGTTGGATAAGTTATATAGTGCTTTCATCTTTATATTCCGACCTACGTATGTTAAATCGAAAATTCATTCAATCGATTTTTTTTATCTATTTTGTTTTAATTTTATGTAGATTTTATAGACTTCTATATATCTATATTTTCAACTACTATGATAAATAAAATAAGATATTTTCTTATTTTTACTTGGTAGAGAAATTAAGAAATGAAATAACACTAATAAAACATACGACGATGTTCGTTTTTGTACCAATTTAGTTAATAATGTTGTTTAAATACAATCATTTTAATTTTGTATAAACTTCGCCAATTTTATTTCTCTTTTTTTTCGATCTAAGGATTATCTTTTTTAGGATTGCGTACTTAAAAAAAACGGAATCCTTATACCATTATTATGTAGTCCGTCTGTCCATCTGTCCGTCTGTCAAAACCATTTAACTCGAAATCACGTAGAAATATCTAGCTGAAATTAATATCAAATATTCAGGTTTACGATCTCCCGGAGAACAGAATCTCAAATTTCTAGCATTTATTTAGCATTTCTGCTGCATTTCGTACGAAATTCCCTGAGCAATCTAAGCCTATAGGTAGGTACTTATCGTAGACGTACGGTTATCGGCCACGAAGTGAGAGCTTACAATACAAATAAAGGAAAATATTCAAAAGGTTAAAGTTACCCAATTACTTATACGACTACATACTTCACAGTACTACATTACAAACAAAATTTATGCATGGGCGTATGCAAACCTAAGTTTGTCAACTTTATTCACCGCATAATCAAAACATATATAAAGTATTTCCCGTAGAGCTACCACTATGAAATTTGGCAGGAAGTTTTCACTTAAGAGAGAGAGAGAAGAGAAATATCCGAAAATTTGAAAATTATGTTTATATTACAGATAAAAAATCTTTAAGACTTCTAATTGTACTTCAACAACAAACTTATATTTGCTTGTCAACATTTATAATATGTACCGGGAAGTACCATTGGCTTACAATCCTAAAATTGATATGGAAACCTTGGTGGATGATTCACACGTGACCGGTTTTTATTATTTAAACGGACATACATTTTTTTTTTAAATGTTCCTCTCTGTATAGAAAAGATTTTTTAAATAGAAATAAATATGTAATAGTATAAATATTTAACATTGATGAGCTATATCCACAAACAGACATACATATGTACACTTAGTTTACATGTTATTGAGGGAAATTTGAATGCACATTTATACTGTTACATTTGATATTGTATGTACTGTGTATGTATTTCTATACTGGGATGTCATTGTTTTATTATAATCACTCTAATATCTTGGAAGAAAATATACATAATTAACAACTTAGTTTCATGCATCTCAAATTATTTATATCAAACACTTTGAAGTCTAGTTAATAATTCTAGCTCTAGCGAAACTTATTGGCGCTTCCTGACATTAAACACAAGTTTTAGAACGTGAGGCTTTTGGACGAAAACGAAGTCATATATTAGAACTTTCATAATGTTTTGAAATGTGTCGTAGAAAATTATTAGAAAGATTTAATTTATACTTTTTAGTATTTTTTATTTATTTTAACGGGTACAAATTCTGTTAGGGTGAGGATTTGTACCCGTGTCTCTTGGGAAACGTCCGAGATTCGATTTTTTAAAATGGTATATATATAACTCATAATTTGTTGCAGGTCGAGTTTCATACCACCGAGTCGGTAGTAACGGTTGACTGGGAAAATGGTTTTGTAGAAGCATCAGCTAAAGATAACATAAATGTGTCGCAAATTTTCAAGGAATTACTGGTACAAGCGAAGGTTAAGTACAATTTGTCACCAGCACTGCGTCGAAGACGACGACAGTCCCTGCCGACTGGACCCCAAGGCCCTCCTGGCTCGTCACCATCGCCATCCCCATCAAACCAACCGCACGTGCCGTCGCCAGCTCAACTAGCGCATTTACAACAAATAAGAGAAAGGCATGCCAATAGCAAACGGAACTCTTGCGTCATTTCCTAAATCGTCCAACTCTTCTTAAGTCTGTACTATGCAATATTATTCAGTATCCTAAGGATGTATGTAACGTTGGTCTTCCTTGCATTTAAGCCATTTTTATCAATTCCATTGATCCTAACATTATCCTATGTAATATTTAGATTTTTTATACAGAAATATTTTTGTTAGGTTAATGAAACCAATGTATCTATCGACCCTCCTTTAGTGTAAAAGCTGTATATTTCGTAAAAAGTGTAATCAGATTTAAATGTTTTATATTATTAAGATTAAGTAATCTAAACTTGTGAGGTTTTAATAAAGTAACACCAATGTGTGACGTTTTTTAAGATTTTAGATAATAGTCTCCGACTTGAAATGTGTGAAACAGGTGATAAAACGTAGGATGACGTGTATTGTGACTGGTTCGTTGTAAGTTATTCTCTATCGATTTCACTAAATGTAAGGTAAAGCTAGTATATATAGTCGGTCGTATTTGTAAAACTATTTTTTGTCCGTCCTCTGTGTTACTCAGAAACTGTTGGACAGATTCCTCTTTCTAATTTTATGAATCGAAAGTTCTTGGAATTGCGTTTTGTGTACCGTTAAAATTATTTTCTTGTAATTTTTTTTGTGAAATTTTAACTTTAACGAATGAACGTTTAAAAATAATATATATGACAAACTTTCAAACTAGTAAGCTCCTAAGAACGGCTTCTTGCTGATTTATCATTTAACTTTATATGTAAAATTAAATATATTTTGCAAATTTAAGATAAAAAAAATATTTAATTTATTAAAATCTACAAAATAATGAAACAAAGTGTTTTTGTAAATGTGTTTTCGCAATATTGTTCCCAACAAAGTACTATCCATTAAAGCTGCAACAAAAGTAAGAAAAATGAAAAAACCTTTTAAGTTGCACAAGTCAAGGTGAACCGAGATGCATGGATTTATATAGTTATATTTATATGTGAAACCTTTGAAATACTTACATATATATGTATATTGTTGTCTTTATTAGCTAATATGCAAATTATAATATAATAGTCAAGTGGAATTATGGCAGAATATGAAAAGTGGCTATAAAGCCCTTAAATTAGTAAAATAAAACAAGTGTTTGTTTATTAAATAATATTTTACTGAGCGTTTCATTTGAACAACTTTGTTCTATAAAATTACTTAAGTTTTCGTAAACTCAACTGTTACCAACTTTAGGATATATATTTTATTCGTATGTGAAAAAGTTGGACTCAAGAAATTATTTGAGTAATAATTTACTTAACTGAATTAAGTTTTGTTAATTTGTGCATTTACTTATGTATTACATATATCTGCCTACGTAAAACATTTTAATTAAATATATCGTAGTGTGGGGAGCGATGTATTAAGATTAGTAGGTTCTCTCTGCCTATGCCTGCTACAAGCGGGATACATGCGTGAAGCTGAAAAAAAGTGGTAGTGTATTTCTTTGTGGAAAGTCGCATTATAAAGTTTTAATTAAAACTACTTATATTTTTAAATATATTAATAGCATTAACGAAAGATTCAAAATGTGGTATTTACAGATATATACTGTTCATTAAAAAATATATTATTAGTATAATGATGTGTATTTACACCTATATGTTTATATATATTTATAAATATTACAGTAATGCTTAATATTTACTTGTGGATAATTTGCAATGTAAAGTTTATAGATGTAGGTTTAACATTTTTTGTTTAATTAGGTAGCCTTCTTATTCAGTTGTAAAATATTGTTCTAATATTTTTTTGTATTATATATATTTTTTTTTATAAGGTTGTGTATTAGAATTAAATACGAGAAATATATTATTCTTCCAAGCAACTGGAACAGTGTTTTCAGGTCGATGTGAACGTTCAAAAAGCTCGTCTATTTCCAACATAAGCGCCGGCAACACATCTGTAGCTCCTCTGGTGTTACGCTCACCATTAGGTGACCCGTAGGCTTGTTTGATTTATATATATTTTTTGGTTCATAAAAAACTAATATCTTTAATTTATACAAACAAACTGATGTTTATTTATAAGGAATACGGAAGTTAACATGAGATTAGATGGAAATAAAAATATGTCTATCATAATTATGCTAATATTATGAAATATTTCAAATATCAACTTAAATTTTAAAATTTATGTAAAAATATTGTAATGTCTAATTATTATGTCATATATAAATATAATAAGTGAAAATTTATGAAAAAAAACATATTTGATCGGTATAGATATGCCTAGTATCAAAATGTTTTAAAATACCGACTTAAGTTTTCTGTAAATTTCTATTTTTATTATAAATTTATGAAAAGAAATATGTATTTAGTTTTAATTGTGTATGTCAAAATATATTTAAATATACATACTATGTTAAGTTGAGCTGTCAGCACAGAAGGATTTGAAAACGTAGAAGGTTATTAATTATAAAGATTTAATGTAATTCCAATCCAATGGTGTCATAAGGTTTATCTTGTCATATCCCCAATAAACTACGTTTCAAACTATAATTATAATGTTTGTACCGAATATAAATATTGTAACTTTAAATAAATATTTACCTCTGATTTTCTATTTTAATTTCCTTAAATTTCTATTTAAAAAAATATTTATTTATATTAAAAAAAAATATTTAAAGAAATTACAAGAATTTAATTAACAAGAATAATAATAACAAGAATTTATTTAAAGAAATTTTAAAGAAATATATTTTTATATTATAAATCATTTATTTCTATGTAAATTTAATTTTCTGACATATTTTCTAACTAAAATGTAATATTTTATGAAAAATATTTCAGAATATTCGCTTATTACTTTCCACTTAACAACATTTCAATTTACTGTGACGGACCATTGAAAATTTGTAAAAAGGAAACCCGTAATAAAAGGAAACCCCGTTATATATTTTCGTTATATATAGGTACATAATTCGATTACAAGCTGAGCTTGAGTAGATTCGTTCATCGTTATATTTTTTAATTGAATTATTTTTTTTGGGATGAAAGAAAAAGTGAAAAATAAAAAGTAAAGTTTTTAATGTTAGTCTGATAGTGTTAGAGTTAGTCAAAATAAACCACGGTGTATGGAAATTGTCTAAATACAAATGTGGTTTATGGCCGTGAAATTGAGCATTAGGGTAAGTGTTTATAATCACAATATATTCGATTTTCGCGATCTTCAATTTGTTCTAGTGGAGAGCGAAGGGTCTTAACACTAGGCGCCTTATGTCTACCTACATGCGAGATACAGCGTCAAGCTTAAAAGAATCTAAAAATAAAATTGGTATTATTAGAGTTCCGTACTTGTTTAAGAAAAAAGGGCACACTTATAAGGTCACTAGTTCAAGTGATGAAAGAACCCGGTGTGATATTCCAAGAAATGTTTAATAATTTTTGTATGATGCATTAATTGTACGGAACCTTTAGTGAGCCAGCCTAACTCACGCTTGTCCAGTTTTTTAATAAAATTCTTACACAAATTAACTAATTACAAACAATTTCCTTAATAAGAATTTCCCTTTGACTGATTTTGAATCTATAAACTTTCAGCTTCAAAAATGATCACAATTTATAAAGCACTATAAAAAAGCGACATAAAAAACTCAAACCTATATATAACAAACACATATTAACCAAAGTAATTTAGAAGTAGCGAGAAAGTTTTGACATATTGTTCTCTGAACTAATGTTTAGAAGCAGACCGTGCTTATAGCACATACATATGTAGCGCTCGAGATTAATTACAAGACTCGGGAACTTCAGCAATATATCGATGTCTCTCGTTAACTTTCTCTATTGTGAAAGTGAAGTTTAAATTTAAGTCGTAATTATAAAGGAACCCTACAGTTAAAAATATAATACATTAGATCATAACACTATTCTAGTAAATATATTTTTTTTCAACTTCACGCTGTATCCCGCATGTAGCAGAATAAGCAGGGTGCCTAGTGTTAAGACACTCCAAACCTCACGTTTCACCGAATCCTGTAGGCACTGTGTGTTGAACGCCACGCTTTACCTCAACACCAACAAAAAGAAAATATTAAATATTTCATTTTCTGGAATGGAAACCCCTGCGCCACGACTGGCCTCTTAGGAACTATTGATTTTAAAAAGTAATAAACAAAGAAGAATAGATTTAAATTTCAAATGGCTGCAGTTTAATTATGTTAGCAGTATTGGAAGGCAAGATACATAGGAAAAGAACAGCATTATAAAATACAATAAATAAATAAAGAATTTACGTGTATTAAATAAAATATAAGTTTCTACTGTATCTGTATCAGAGATTATGTAAGTTTTTCATACAACATGTTCCGAACTTTCAAAACAAAAGACATTACGTTTTGAATGATGAATAAAAGCAACGCCAAAATGTAGCGTAGGATATAAAAAAAATACTATTTAATTAAATTTGAACCTATAACCATATGCAACTAAAGTCCACGATGTACAATAGAAATACTTTTAATAATATATTAAATTATATTTTTGTCTAAATCCTATTTATGCTTCTCCTCTTGCAATATATTGACTTTATAAGCACCATAGACGCTGGAATCCATCAACTATATAATATACAGCACGAGGTTTTCACAAATTTAATTTTACGGCAAGTGCATACTTGGTTGGTGGATATTGAAAATAAATTACACCGTCATCCTTTGTTTACTTTGTCTATAGCATCTGTGTCAGCGACTCTATGTAAACGAGGTGCCGCTGTACTGTTTAAAATGGTTACCGCTACTATCACGATAGCATGGCTTCGCACAGTATATTTACAAATAAAAGCTTTTAAAAAGAAACAAAAATATGCTATCGTTGGCACAAACGTGTGACTATAAAATTATTATTTATTAATATTCACATTTCTTTTCGCTACTCAAAAAGCAGTTTCGAAAAAACCGGCGGAAAGTGGGAAACGGATTATTTTAACACTAGGTTCCCTCTACTTACTCTGCTATATGCAAGATATAGCGTGACAGACAGACAGTGTTAAAAAGTAACAATACTCAAATAAATTCACATATAGTATAATATTTTTATGATAATATGTGAATATATATTTTTTCTTATACATCAAAAGTCAGAAGTTAAAATTCAAAAGAGTCCATCGCCTACTTTCAATAATTATTAAAATTATAGATTTCCTTCATATAATAATATATCATAATTATGCTGTAGAAACCAATACAAGCGAAGTAATCAAGGACCAGGGTGTTTACACGTTAAGCTAGAACACGTAGACGTAGAGTTCCAGCAAGTACACAGTTAATTAGACTATAGCGTTGTTCTCGGTGTAACCGAGTGCATTACGTGTATTGAGCTTGCCTTTGTTTGTTAGTTTGTCAGTGAAATACGTGTCAAAATAGTTAATTGTTTTGTTCAATATTATTGATATATTGTGCAATAAGGTCATATTAATATTAATTATGTTCAAAGTTAAAATTTCAATTTCAAATATTTATCAAATTTGAACATTTCCAAGATTATTTTATCTAATATTTTATTTACCTTTTTCCTAGTCTAATTAATACAAAATGCAATACTGTGTTCCTGATGTCAAGTAATTAATTAATATATTCAAATATTAATAAAGTATGGGAAATAATAATAATAGTAATAATATAAAAAATATCAAATCACAAATGATATAGATAATATCGTAAATTTATGATTAAAATAGTAATAATGAGTGAATGAGAGTAAGTTCCAAGTTACCTGAAAAAAAAAAAAAATTTAAATTAAGGTATTACCCCAAACTAGGTGGTAATAAGTGCGTGAACGGAAACACGCAACGTCTCTAGTTTAGATAATAGGGAACGGCATGATGTGTTAATAGAGGCTCTTTCAAGCAGAAGATTATGTTAGTATCAACTTAAATAAATGAATACAGCAAAATATGTAAGCATAATATATATTTTAAAAAAATATATGTAAATAAGATAAAAACAAATAGATTTCATAAGAAATTGAAATAATCTGATGTAATAAATGCTCATCGCTTCACCAGTAGTGTATCAGCTGGTTGCGATTATATCCGATCGCTATATCACTTAATTTTTGTATTTTTAATTTTTGATTGTACGCCGATCGAATTTAGTCGGAATCAAATAATGATGAAATTGTCACTTTTCTAGTGTTTTTTCTATAACTTTTTCGACAATTGCATATAATTTAGACTTACTTTTCCTTTTAGAGGCTAGTTTTTAGTCACTAGCACTTTTACTTTTTTACCATTGAACTTTAAAGATAATTATTTCTATAACTAGATAAATAATACTAGGTTCCCTCTGGCTACCCTGACTTGTGCCGGATACAGTGAATCGATCTGTTGCCATCGGATGTACTGAGATGCCATGCAACTTAAAATGAGTAACATAATTGTCGCTTTTGTTATGATATACCATGATTATACTGCCAAAAAAATAATAAATAATTTTGAGTAAAAAGAAGGTTCCATCCAAAGTTTAAGATATATATATTTTTTAACAAATATGTATATCAATTTAAATGATAAAACAATCATATTTAAATTATCTATATTCGATATATACTAAAATCGAATCGAATTATAAATTTAATCTGCTAAAACGCTATAACTTTGAAGAAGTGCTATACGACAACTTGTACAATATCTGTCAGAAGTTCTGTCAATTTCAACGATTCGTCATCGAAGCTGTCGGTGTGTAGTGCTGGCGTCACTTGTTGCGCAGCGCACCGATCGATACCCATCGCCGGGACGACCTGCCCTGTCACCTCACTCTTAAAACTCCCTTTCATCCCGGAAACTGGCCAGGAACATCTACAACGAGCCAAAGATATCGTTCTAACATTTTATTGTTCGAAGGAAAAGCTCCGCCTCGTAAATTCACGACAATTTTCAAAGCTTTTTAAGTGGATTGTATGGCGCACCCTATTTCTTTAGTTATTGTCCTTTAGCAATTTTACGAAGTTTTTCAATTTTAAACTTAATACTTTGTTTTGTTTTGTATTTTAATTAAGTAAAACAAAACCTGAAAATTAGTAAATTAAAAATTTTTAACTTCATCAATATATATAGAGATATATTTTTTAAAATATATTATTTATACACCTTTTAAGCCCTTTAATAATCCTTCGTGATTAAACATCATTTACTTCCCATTTATTGGAAAAAAAAATTACAACCTTATTTATTGTAATTAAAGAGATAAGCTTTTTAAAAAATATTAATTTCTAACATAAGGTTATAAAATATTCAAGACAGTCTGAAGAAGAAGAACGAAAAATATTTTAAAAAAATATACATCAATTTTAACAATTTATCTTTTAACAATTTATCTATCACAACTTATACGAATTATACAATGCTAACCACTTACACCATAACGTATTACTTTAAGTTCTATTCAAGGCCGTCGTAGCACGGAGGTACAAGCGTGTGAATATAACGGGACGGCTGTGGATTCGATTCCCATTTCCCACTAACGAACGGAGTATCTTAACACAAGGTTGCCTCTGCCTACCCTGTTATATGCGGGAAACAGTGTTAAACTGAAAAAAAAAAGTTTTACTTAGAAAATTGACTATGGGAGATAAAATTGGGTGCGTTTATTTATCGCGGCGTTGATAAAAGGGTGTGTATATCTTATAAAGGATTTGAGGCGCCGCTCTGCAGCTTGAAAGGCGTTATTCACCCGAGAACATTTCAACCTAACGAACTATGAAATAGTCCGACGGGATCAATCAAATGTACCGCGCCTACATTTTATTATACGGCTTGTGAGACATTTTCTAGAACAAGAAACTTTGTATATATCTATATAGTATACCTACAGCTAAAATATTGGTTTTAACGTCACGTTGTATTCCGGATACGCAGCAGGGAAAATCTAGTGTTAAGACACTTCGTAACCCATTTCCGCCGAATTCTTAGAAGAAATGAAAATTTTCCTGATGTAGGTTTACTAAATGTAATCTCTCTGTGAAATGAATTTAAATGTCAAGAAAATATCTGAAGAAAATGTAATAATAAGAGTGATTTTAATATTTAGAATTTTACTCATTTCAATTGTAAGTTAGTTATTACTCTGCAATAAAAATACATATTTAATATTTTATTAAATAAAATTTACTGAAACGAGTCCATAATTAAAATTCTTAAAGCATAACTTTAAAATTGGTTTAATCATAATAAATCTACGAGATTTATTTTCTTCTTTCAACTTGCAAATTTTAACTAGCGCGAAGACCGAATGAACTTCACAAACGAGGATTTCGGACTTTTCTTAAGAAACTGTGTAATATTCTAGTGTATTAAAAATCTACAAAATAGTATACTACTAAAATACTATATTAATTGAGATCGAGAATATACATATAAGTACCTAATGTCGAGCTTTTTACATCCATACCTATATTATAAATTCGAAAGTAACTCTGTCTGTCTGTCTGTCTGTCTTTTACGCAATCAGGGCCAAACGGCTAATTTAATTGTGATAAAATACTCATATAGAGATACTTGAGGGTCTCCGGATGAGCATAGGATACTTTTTTTCTCATATTTGTAATATTTTCGATATATACCAATATATTAAAATACTTATTAATTTGACATGCAATTTATTCCGCCATGTTAATAACAACCGTCGCGTTGCTAAGGTTGAAACGATTTGCAAAGGTTGTTATTATAAAACGTCGCCCAAAATGAGCTTGCTTAACGCATCTCTCTATTGAAAACTGAAAATAATTTTATAAATATATTTAATAAATATTCGTATAGTTCAAGCGGGCGTAGCCGCGTTCGGGTCCACTAGTATCATATAAGTAAATAATTAAATGGATACAAAATTAAGGACGAGATGTCACTCTAATTCATTATTTATAAAATTTTTATGTTAAAGAAAATAGGAGAAAATAGAAATAATAGAATTTAATTGTTAACTTAACAAGGTTATTATACGTTACACGATGACAACCACAAAGCGACTATCAAAGTTTTGAAAACACTAACGTCTGACTCAGACGGGGCGTTCCCCAGTTATAAATATTAATTAAAAATCTTGTACTAGTATGCCGTATATTAGCTCTATTCAGGTAGATTTGTACATTTTACAGAATTATTTTAATAGAATATTTTTAAATATTATTAATCATTTTAACGGATGTACAATATTAATAATTTAGTAATTGTATTAACAGACAATGTAAGCAAATCCGTGAAAATTAACATGAGTTCCATTAACACTTTAGTTACTTAACTTACACGTTAGTGAGTAAAAGCATGAAATTAAATCAAATATTTTACAGTAAAATTTATTATTACGGGTTAACGTATTATGTTTGCAAATAAGTCGAACAATTCCTTAATTATTCAGAATTGGAATGTAAAATATTAATAGGAAGCAAGATGTCTCTGTTATTGTAAATACAATTAACAAAACTATCTCTATCTATTGTATTCAATATCAAAAGAAAATTACTCAGATAGGTATTGTTTTGATGTTTCCAAAATTTATGTTAGCATCTCCTCTTGTTGATTCAAATACAATGAAAGCTAGTTGTATTATATTGTATTGTATTTCATTTATGAGGTTAGTTTGACCTGACGACTTATATAATTAATGGTCTGCGTGCCCTGTATAATGCTGCTGAGAAATCACGACCTCGTATAAAGTACAAAGACTGAAAGTTACCTTAAACCTATTACTAAGATTATTAGAATTTTTTCACGCAACTTTTTACTTTTATTTAAAATTTTAAAATAAGGTGTTTTTATTAAAAAACTAGTTTTCATTTGCGGCTTATTGTGTACAAAATGTTAGGCTTAGGAGGAATTAGGTTCCCAGGTTCCTTCTGCCTACCCTGCTATGTGCGGGATACAGCATTAAGCTACAAAAAATTCACAGAAGTGGCTTGCTTTGTTTGAACTAATCAGATAAAAAAACTGTTTTATATAAACTTTTTTCGAGTAAAATAGACATTAATTACCTTTTGAAAAAAAAAACATATTAATCAATCAATTTGTTGCAAATTAAATTAAAAATTTCAATCTCGAGCTTATAACAAAAATTGTTGAACACAAAATCGATCCATTAAAAGTAATTAGTATCTGTCATTAAGGCTGTTTGTTTTCTGACGCAATTAATCATCGGAAGCACAATTGTTTCCGTTTAATTACCAATGGCTGCGTGGCTGTAACGGTGTGACGTCATTGTGCATACCAGAATCATTAAATGTACATACCGATACTGATGATCATCATTATTGAATATACATACACAAATATAGGTAGTGTACAACATTCCGGCTTCCACGTGATTTGATGCGATTTCCGTGCGTTTTTAGGGTTCCGTACGTTAAAGTTAAGAAACGGAACCTTATATTATCATTTTGTTGTCTGTCTGTTAAGACCGTTTATCTCGAGACCGCGTGGATGTACCCTATGTAAATGAAAATATAAATGTAAATAAATATTTCACTTCCTCAAATGAGGATCGAACTCACAACCGGCGCGTTATAGTCACACCATTGTGCCACTGCGCCACGACGGACTCAATTATTGTGGTAACAATCTATAATGACTTTTTGTATCGAGATCGAATGCTTACCGCATCTTACGCGAAAAACAAATAAATATAAAAATACCTTCATACTAGTACATTAATTATACAAAAGAGAAATGAAAAAGAAACATCCAGAATATTCTATTTGTTAGGAAGGCGTGAAAGATAAAAAGAGATGAAGATGGATGATGATGAAGTACATGTTGTTATATTCTTATGGTTACGTTTGGTGCTTTATTCCGTATCTAAACAATTGTTATAGGCTAAGAATTATTAATATACAATATTTATATTGGTTATTTCACCAATTCCCGAAAATAAACAATCGGCTGTTTCTGAAAGAAACTAAAATTTAATTTTTTTTAGGATGATTGCATATCAATCTAAAGCTCTTTATTGTAAGATACATGGAAATAATTCGAATAGCCAGCTCTATAAATACCTTAACCGATTTTTAAAAAAAGAGGACTTTATTTATTTAAATAATGAATAAAAGCATAATGATAATTTTATCAAATAATTAAATAAATGAAGTACTTAATAATACCGTATAATATATATTTAATTTGAGTTCTTACTTGTTGCACAGCGAAACTGGCCTTCCTACGCCCATTACTTACGAACGTCTTATAAAAAGCGAAGCAAAATTTACGTATTTTAATTTTTAATAAAAATTGACGCTAAAACAAAGCTTGTTATAAATTCTCGTTGTCTACCGGCCAATTAGCAGGTAGCGTTAAATCCCGTAAAACGTTCCCTTAAATAATGACAAAGTAACCGTGAAAATAAAATGTAGCTCTAATAGCAACCACTTTAGTTAATGAGAACAATTTCTACTGCAAATACTCGGTCTTATATAAGAATTTTCTTATAATCCAATGTTTGTTTCTTGCGCACTAAAGAAATTTAATTAGTTTAGCAAAGTTGTAGGATATATTTTAAAATACGTTTTAAATCTATTACTTTAAGTATTAAGTATATATACACATAAACTGCAATAAATTGACTATTAATATGAAACATAATATTGTTTAAATTTTTTATATAAGAAAAGAAATTTTTAAATGTACTTAACAGAATACTAAACAATGGGTCATTAATCAAGGCGATTGCAATATTTTGGATAAATGTCTCAAATACGAGCGCAAAATGCAGGATGGAATATCTTGACACTAATTTCACTCTGCCTACCCTGCTTCATGCGGAATACTGCATGAAGCTAACAAAAACTTCTAAATATAGTTACATTAAAGCATTTTATTTTATAAAATTCTTTAAATGCTCCTAAATAGGTTAGTTAGCTATTTCAAAAAACATATATAGAATGAGAAGTCTAACTGGCAAACAAGCACTCTCTAGTTACAAGTACCGTGAAAAGCTCTTGACTTGTAGTAATTTTACTTTAAACCCTTTGATGTTATATATAAAATGTTAAATGTACTATTCAAGATAACATTTTAGAACAAAGAAATGAAAATATAAATGTAAATAAATATTTCATTTCCTCGAGTGGGGATCAATCCCACAACCGTCGCGTTACAGTTACATCTTTGTGCCGCTGCGCCACGACCGGCTATTTTTAAACAACTTTTATTCGAATTTAAAATTATATAAAAGTCTTAAAGTCAAATGTAGCTTCGATACGAAGGTGGCGTTATTAAAATTCCTCATATAAATTACACACAGTTTTCTTGCATAATCAACTCGAATGTCTAATGTCTATTTTTGTGAATGTTAAAAAAATATACTTCTTTCATCTATCTATACAACAGTTACAAATGAATGAACAGTTACAAATAATTAGAAATCCAACAAAAAATACACTATATGAATTCTCATATAGTGTATTGTTCATAGAGGTTTGTTTTGCTTGTACTGTTAGGTATAGTTTACATTCCTAAACGCGGCTAGAATGCTGCATCGGCCGCAATCAATAACACACCGTGCTGTGGTTATCATAAATAATGAACAGAAGAAAATTATTATTTGCTAAGTATGTATTTCATATAAATTGTTACCAGCAATCTTTTAAATTAATTAACGTTTTATTAAACTCGATCAGGAGCACAGGGCTCAAGGGACTGTAATGTGAGTGAGTGCGATTGTAAGTTCGATCCCCACTCGACAGAATATCAAAAGATATATTTTCGCTTTTTATATAATTTGCTATTTTCTACCTGTATCACACCCTTACACAGAAATTAATTATTTCCATAAGAAATATATTAAGATTAATCGGGACAGATCACGCAAGACTAAGTGAACGAGAGTTCCTACCATTATCTATTAATTATGATATATAAATGATATCAGGCGTGCGAAATAATCCTAATATTACTTTATTAAGAACAAGCAATCTACAAGCAAAAATAATATTCAATAAATGTACTTATACTCGTATACGTTACTTATTTCAACTTTCGTACTTATTTCAAGAAAACATAAATTTCAAATCACAACCCAATTGTGTTTAACGTATATATAGTGAGCTTTTAACCAGTTAAAATTAAAAAAAAACCTGCTTAACCTTCAATTCCTCCAACACCTCCAGGTTTCCTCTGTATTTTCCATATATTCTACGTTCCTCATGATCCGAGGACCATCTCTGGGCAATTGCCTGTGGTTACACAGAGATGGATTCCAGTTGAAAATTTTACTATGACGCACACTTTTTGCATTATATAAGGTATGGTATTGTTCTATGTGTTGGACCTGTGTCCCCACGCAAGACTTCCAAATGATCGGATTCTTTAGAAACTTTAAAAAAATATATAATTTTACAAAATATGTTTATAAATCTGTGAAACCTACAAAGTTCAATATTACTCCGACCGAATACGTACCAATTGAAATGCTGTACATCACTACCTCGGCTTGTTGGAATATTAAACATACAGCATTGAAAATGTAAATAGAAAATTTATTGAAAATTTCACGTTGCTACTGTTGATCTCGAATTGGTTCAATACAAGGAAGAAAATTACGTTTTAGAACAGAAATTACATAAGATTTACGAATATTTAATATATTGAATCGCCTAAATTCTTCCAATTTTTCAGCTTCACGCTGTATCCCGCACACAGCTGGGAGGGGAACCTAGTGTTAAGACACTCCGTTCCCCACTTTCTGCCGGTATTCAGGACGCATTGCGTGTTGAGTGGCAGAGTTCAACGCCGCGCTTTGCCTCGACACCAGATCGAACAAATGAAAATATAAATGTAAATAAATATTTCACTTCCTCGAGTGGGGATCGAACCCACAACCGTCACTTTACAGCCACACCCTTGTGCCGCTGCGCCATGTGCCATCTTTCATATAACAGAAACGCTTTACGACGCGAGCTAAACGACAATGTAAAATATTGATTGTCTTCCATTTGCCACCCATAAAAGGAAATTGAACATTAAGAGGCGTAGCTCTACGAACTTTAGAAACACCGTTTCTTAAATTATATTGGTTATTGATCACAGCCACAGTAACAGGTTGCTAGTTCTAAATAAACATGATGAAAATGGCAACCGACAATATTTGGAAAAAAAAATACTTACTTAAAAATACTTTTAAAATGGACTCTTACTAATTCATAATAGAGAGAGAGAAGACTCTAGTACCTCTCGATGTTAAAAATACTACCCCAAGTATAATTCTGAATGTCATATGACGGATGACTCTGTTGGTATGAGGTTGCATCGGGGTCAAGAGCATCTCGTCTGAACAATGTAAGGGAGATCAATAGGCTGACTTATTGCTGCCACAGTGAAGTTTATAATAGCCCGCCTACTTAATAAAGATCGAACCGTTTCTTTCTTTCTTTCCTTCTTTACAATATTAGTTCTATTGTTAAGAAGGAAAGAAAGAAAGATTGTATGAAAATGGTTTTATATTCTTGCAAGTAAATTACACGTCTATTGCACACACAGTTTACAATATAATTATGAGCGTATGTAGTTTTAAAATATTACGTGCATTCTCTTTGTACAAAGCATATAAAATGTTCATATTATTATAAAAATCAGCTTCACGCTGTATCCCGCAGACAGCAGGGTAGGCTGAGGGAACCTAGTGTTAAGACACTCCGTTCTTCTCGTTCTTCTCCGTTCACTCGACACCAGAGTGAAATAATGGAAATATAAACGTAAATAAATATTTCACTTCCTCGATTGGGGATCGAACCCACAACCATCGCGTTACAGTCATACCCTTGTGCCGCTGCGCCATGACGGACCGAAATATTATATAATTTTAATTTAAGCCTTTATATCAAGAAATGAATTGTTAAAATTAATATTTTGCTAATGATTTTCATTCGCTTAATCCACTACGTTGAAGTTGACACTCTGACACACTGTTCGTTCGTCGTGTTATATTGTATTATTTTAAGCTTTATAATATTCAGAACATTTTCAATTTTAATTTTTGTTGTTTTGCATTGATTCTATTGAAATTTAAAACTCAAAAACTACTTCGTTCCGTGGTTAAAGTAAAGCACGGCGTTGAGTTCCGCCTCTCGACACGCAATACCTCCAGAATTCGGTGTAAAATGGGGAACGGGGTGTCTTAATGCTAGGTACCCTCTGCCTACCATGATGAATATATCGAGAATAGACAATGGAGAAACCTGGGATCGAGAAAATGATTTATCTTTAAAAAGTTTGTTAACTTTCAGGGTGTCTCGCATGGGAACTTAGTGAAAAGACATTCCGTTCCCATTAAAACACTCCCCCTTTTCCGCTGACTACTGAAGGCATTGCGTATTATTTTTGCAGACGAATAAAGAAATTCAACCAAAAATCGTTATATTTATAATAATAAAACAGACTTTTAAATACATTTATTAGAAGACTTTTAAATACATTTAAATCTTCAAATGCCTGAAATAAAAATGTTAGCTTCTGAAACAAAACAGTTTCGGTGAATTATTCAAAAGGTAGACTAATACAAATTGATTGTATGTAATTACGACGTTCTCAATTTGCAGCACTACTTACTTAAGAGTACGTGAGTTGACTCCACTAAGAATTAGGTCAGAACAAAGAAAAATACCACAAAACTGTTACTTCCAAATCTGTATATTTGTAGCTGTACGAGTACTAATGCTTCTCTATCCACATTGGCTAAGTTTTATTATTTGATGTGTTAAAAGAAAGAAAATACTATAATAATAACTAAGAATACACGCAAACGTACCTTAAATAAGCGGAATAATTTTAATTTAATATTATATAAGAATAGTAGCTTTGCAGATTAACCTTCTCTGACAGAACGTTCTCACTGTAAATTTGTGTTTCCTCGTATGGGAATATTTATATTAAAAATCATTGGCTTCAATACAACTTGAATAATGCCTGGAAAATCATCTCGTCTGCCTTGCTCTGGTATCGAAAGACTGCCTCGATACCAGAGCGAAGAAATAAGCATAAAAAGTAAATTTAAATAAATATTTCACACAATATTTTAGTCTGTAAATACTAAATTTAATATATATTAATATATTATTATCATCAAGCTATAGACTTAAGTCTATAGTAACAATTTAATTTTGGTACCAATATACACTATATAACAGTCGTAGAGTAAACACCAGTACCATGAAAGGTATTCATTAAATACGCGCACATGTGAATATTGTAATGAACAAGCTTTCGCAACCACTTTCGTTAATCATTATTTCACAAGCATTTTGTATCTCTATTAAGATAATTAATATTATGCTTTTAATAATAAACATAAATAGGTACTTAACTACCAAAATGTGATAGCTTTCATCTATACTTAATTTTATATTCTTCTTCTTCTTCGTGTCAATGATTGGAGAATTCATATCATATTTTGCCAGTATTTAGCCACGTCGACTGCGGCGTCTGTTGCCTCCATCAGATCGTCATGTGAGCAGGTGAATGGACATTTCGGGCAGGAGAGTAAGTGTGCCATCGTTTGTGGGTCGGCGCCACAGTCACAGGGTGACTTATCACTCAGTTCGTACCCCCATCTCAGGAGAAGCTCATTGCTTCGGCCAACCTGGCTCCGTAAGCGATTAAGTGACTTCCATGTAGGCCACTGCAAGTTGTAACCTGCGGGTAGGCACTCTTTGGGGGGGACAAAGCCTGAAGGTGGCGGGTAGATTGTCTGCCATAACCGTACCCTAGCGCGACTCGGAATGCAATCTAGAGCTTTGGTAGCTTGAATAAAACTGTGGCGACTTTCCAAGCGGGCACGAAGTGCGGTGTAGCCATAGAGTGGGTGCCGAGGGTCTTTTTCCTGACGCATTTTTTCGACAGAACATGCCACAATTACAATACAATTTTATATTTAAATATAAAATCGTAAGAAATCGATGTCTGTACATGGAAGATATTCAGAAAAAATGTTATTGGTGGCATTTAATAACGTAATAAAACAAAAACAATGACTTTTTAATTTTTGTCTGAGCATTTGTTCGCGCTAATCTCGGAAACGGCTTAACTGTAGAAACGGCTTAACAAATAGTATTTTGGCAAGCTTCCCTTAAAGCTACTCTTAAACTTTTTAGCCTACAGTCCAAATACTTAGATAGTTTTTCTTTTCGTCCTTCAGATTGTCAACATTGTCAATAGTAATGTCAACAATGACTGCGCGTAGCGCCATTATGTCTACCAGTACAGATCTATTGGGAACAAGATCAAGCTGTCAGTAATCGATCGAAAACGAAAGTAATGCAAATTAGTAAAGTAACAACTATGTACTCCAAGCGGGCGAAGCCGCAAGTGCGACGGTAGTTTTACATACAGAAGTAAGTAAAAATAACATTATTCCACGAAACGTCTTCGCCTAATGAGACAAGTAAACAAGATAATCATGTACAGATAGAGATATGGTAAAATAATGATATGGTTCGTATATATGTATAGAATTTTATATTCACAAATACAAGGCTTGTCTTAAACCACAATAATTTGAACTTCGTTATAATATAGCTAGAGGATACAAGGATGGATGTATAAGAAATTTTAAGAATTAATTGAAAATTAGAATATATAGCTTAGATTCACACATTTATTGTATGTTAACCTGTAATGTATGTAGTAGCTTTTAGTTTTTTCTTTGTACATAAAGTGCAGAAAACGTATGAAGATTAAAAAAAGCAAACTACGAACATCTTATCTTTATCTGAATAAAGCTAAAAAAAGATTATTAAAGTTTCAGGTTGTATCCTGCATACAGCAGGGACACTTCATTCCCATTGAGACATTTTCGTTCACCATTTTCCACCGGATTCAGGGGGCATGCGTTTTGAGTAACGTAACTCAACGCCGCGCTGTGCCTTGTTACCAGAAGGAGGAAAATGAAAATAATAAATATTTCATTCCCTCGAGTTGGAATCGAAGTCACAACCGTTTAGTGCCGCACATGTGCCCTTGCGCCAAGACTGGCCTCAAAAAGTCTATTAAAATTTGTATATACTCGTATTACATGTACCACAAAGATCTCCAAAAGATAAGCAAAAAGAAAAATATATGGAAATAAATGAAACAACAGTTTACCGAGAAACGTTCATTATTCATTTCAAGGAATAAAATAAATTTCACACGCATCTTTCGCCAAACAATTTCGCGATCCACAAAGCCTACGTCTAATCACTCATACATTACAATCGAAGTTGCCGCGCGGTACGTAATTTATATTTTATACCCGCGCCGCCCTTGTTCCTTTTCTCCTATATTATTATGAAAAAGAAAATTATGCGTGAAAAATCAGTTTTGAACGAGAAATGTTTCTATTACGACGACCCTCCGTTTACCTGTGTACTAAAATGGTAAAAAAAGATTTTTATAAAGAAATTTTTGGGGCATTGGGTGTTGAGTGACGGAAATTAACTTCGCGTAAAAATTAAAATATTAATAAATAACAATTCATTCCCCCGACTGGGAATCAAACTCACAACCGTCGCGTTTATAGTCACACTCTTGTGCCCCTGCGCCAAAACTGCCTCGATTTTTTAAATAATTAAGATCATTTATTGAAATACGATAAAACTTGTATTTATATCAATTTTCATTTAAAAAAACAAATGCTTAATAAACCTTTGTTGTCATATTTAATTCTATGTAATTTTAGGTTAACATTTCCATACGATAACTCTATCTACACGAGCGTGTATTATACAAATAATTGAGTCTTGTTAACGTACATTTTAGATTCAATAATTATATTAATAGTTAGATTTTTATATTAAGATTCAGTTTTAAAATAGATATGTTTTTATAAGTAGTAAAAGACAGCTAACAACAATAAAAATCACTCTATTGAATATAAAAAAAATATTCCTTTAAACATTAAAAATAATATATAAATATTGCTTGAAATAACATAGATTTACACAAAAGTAAAAAAAACGTCTAACTGTATATTAAATACAAAAGTAAAGAAAATAAAAACTTTACAATGTACATACGTGCAGTAATGCCACTCGTATGCAAATGATCTATTAGGGGAGCTCTACCTTATTCACCTGAGATATTCCCACAACACAATTATGCATTATATGTGCAGCAATACTAAAACAATGCTAATATTCAAGCAATATAATTATTAAATTATCTTGTATTTGTTTTTTTTTCAGCTTAGTATTCACTTCCATTGCCCACTTTGCGCTGTTGAGTGGTGGAACTTAACGCCGCACTTTCCCTTGATACTAAAGCGATGAAATGGAAATTTTAAATATTTCATTTTATCGAGTGTAGATAGAACCTACAACCTGTCGCGTTTACTAAGTATTTTGCAAATTTGAAAAATACTTAACTCTTTTTTAACACATACCTAAGTCGAATGCTTGTGCCTTTGTGCCACGCCTGGCCTTATAAAATGTTAAGCTATCAATTGTTCATGAAATAAAGCATTGCAATTAATTGTTTGTATTTTATTGTGGTTTTTTATCATATAATTTTCATTATATAATTTCTTTTATATGTATCTGTAATTGATATATTTCAGTTGACCTACATAAGCTCAATAAAGCTTCGTATAGAAATATAATTGCTTGCAAAAATGAAGCCTACCTACAATGCAAGCTAACAATAACGTTCCACAGCATCAGTGAAAACAAACTCAGTTTTTATTTCACGCTCTATAAAATGTTTTTTTGATATATTTTAGGTCGAACTATTATTTGTTTTTCTCTTTATATACTCGTATAGTCTCATATAGTGTAGTAAAGGCTGACTTAGTTTTAGCTTCAAATCTCCTCGAATTTGGAGAAAAAAGTCAAGGTCAAGAGATAAACCAACATACAGACAACAAAGAGATCCCATAAGAAGAAATAGGAACTCTCTTTCTTTATAGGAGAAACTCCTTAAAAAATAGTTGGCACTCTCTTTCTTTATACTTATAAATAATTTTATGCAATTAAAATATATTATATTTTCATATTATTTAAAATTATATAATTTTGGGCACTTAGGTAGACGTGATCCTCTATAAGTAGTTATTTTGATAATGAAAATTCTAATCAGCATCCTAAATGATAAGCTGGATTTGTAAAGTTTGTTAAGCAGATTATGTCGGGTGAAATTTATGTGTAAAACTTGTTTTGGGACTAATTTCAAATTGCCACTAGAAGGATTACTGCTGCAGCAAGTGGCTTGCGATGACCAAATATTGAGTGAAGTGTATCTTCTCTCTTATTGTTGCATGGTACACTCATGTATTTTATAATAGGAGATTTTTAAATATTCTATTTTAAATGAGACTTATACATTTTTAATTAATCATAGTTGTGTCAGTATTTGTTTTTATTAAATTTGTTTTGAAAATGAAATTGAAATCTTAAATATTTCATGCGCTCTCGCACAAAAATTGCTGATGACCGCTAGGCTGAAATGAGACTGGGCCGGACAAGTCTACCGCATGCCTGAAGAGTCTCGGGCGAAATCTTCTACCAGCTGGATTCCGAACTCTAAAAAGAGAATTGGCAGACCAAAACGGAGATGGATAGGAGCTGGACCATTACAAGCCTGACTGGTGCTCAATAGCGCGAAATAGACCAGAGTGGAAGAAGTGGAGGGAGGCCTTTGCCCAACAATAGGACAGTACAGGCTAGGCTAAAAATATACATTTCATGTTATTAGACAATGTGCCAGAAAATACCTTTGGAAAATATAATCTAGCCCACAACTGGGTATAAATGCCGATGATATCAAAATTATACAAAAACAAAATTATAATAATTGATGTATTTAATAACTTTACTTATCTTAACATTAGAATAACATATAAATCTACACGAAATTGTAACTCTACTAATTGAAGTAATAAATTTCTTACCATTCGACTCAACCTTTGTTATTAACCACCGCAGTAAATTACAACCCCAACAGTTGGCTACGGCATAATCTGTATCAATATACCTTATACTATATATTTTTGCAATTGATTTCTTTGTGAACTAATACTTGAAAAAATCGGTTATGTGTGAGTCGAACTCGTTGAGAGTGGGCGAATCCAGCTTACCCACCCACTTAAGTTCAGGATTGAACTTAATTTTGCCAGCGTAATTATGTTCATTTTATATGAATTTAATTACAAATTAAGTATGTTATATTGGTTTACTAGGAAATAATTATAAGTTTTTGACTTATAATTATTTATGTATAAACGAATAATTATGTATATTATTCGTTTTCACCTCGTGCCAATTTTTCTCGACTGCTAAGGAAGGGTTATTATACTAGTATATGTTATGTGTGCACTCTGTAGGTATGTTTACGCGGCAAATTTTATAAAATCGTATAGAAAATCGATAGCTGCCAACTAATGCAATAGATTGTACCATTGATTTTGAAAAGAGCAACTGTTGAGTTTCTTACCGGCTCTTCTCAGCAGAACTGCCTTCCGAGCCGGTGGTAGCTTTTTGTTCATATGTTCATTCGACGATTCAAAAGTGCTTATAATAAGTTTATTTGAATAAAGATTATTTTGAATTAGAATTTGAATTTGAATAAAATGCAGCAAAAACAATACATACTTTTTCGATTTCGATTGCGTTAAATGAGAAGCTAGATTTTTTCTCTAGATCTGGCTACATATTTGATTATAATTTTAGCTTAATGCCTTTACGTGATTTGGACATGTATGTGAGATAAATGGTTTTGACAGACTGACAGTCGACAACAAAGACAACAGAGTAATCCTATAAGAGTTCCGTTTTTTCGTTTTCAGGTCTGAAACCTTAAAAACGTCTGTACATGAAAAATTTATACACATTTCATTATATTTATGTGTAAAAATTTATAAATAATAGTAATATAGGCAGAAAAGTAAAGATTTAGCCTAAAAACCCCTAAATAAACATTATCTTACTCGCTTTCATTTTACCAATTCACGTTCGTAATAAGTCTATTTCCTCTTTTATCTGCACATCATTATAAGTTTTAGCCGATTGTAATGGAGTTTCAATTGATCTTGGCTTCGAAGCTTCCATAAACAGAGTTAGAAAATAATTTGCAAATATACTACATTTTAGATTAAACTATAACACTTTTCGTTCAATTCTCAAAACCACTTATTTCTAGCATCTTTATATTATAGAAAACAAAGAATACTGCCATATTAGGTTGTTAAAATAAAAATATTTTTCTTGACGTATTTTTTTCTCCAAAATCAAATCTTAACATTAATTACTTAACTTATTATGTATATAAATATTCTTACTTATTACAGCTTAACGCTGCATCCCGCGTGTAGTAGGGTAGACAGAGGGAACCTAGTGTAAAGACGCTAGGTTCCCTCCCACTACTCCCAATTTTTTATGCACGTGGAACTGAACGCCACAAAGCCTTCAAATAAAAATTACTTTATTATAACATGGATTTTGACCTCAAACTTACCAGGTACGTTGAAAAGGAAAAAAAAAAATAGTTTTATTATTGCTGCGTTACATTATCGTGCCTTTGCCTATATTTTAATATATGTATATCTATAAAATATATAGGAACCATTTTTTGCGGAAATAACGAAAACTCTGAACGAATACACCTGGTACGAACATATGGTGTCACCATCCAGACGGTGGTCGGCCTCAGTGCTAAATCGTTTTATGTTTAATCAATGCAAAGCTGGTCACAGACAAGATTGCAGAAAACGCGGTTCACTGAATACCTAATAAAGCGTCTTTTATAATGTGAAAGAAATTCTGTCTTTGAAAAGCTCTCTACTTATTAATCCCTGAGGACAAATACAAGTAAAGCATATTTTAATATTTTTATCAAATACAGAGAAAGAAAGAAATTTTCTTTACATTCTTCTCTCATTTAAAACTTGCCAGAGCCAGGAAACAATTTACGAGTATGTAAAAGTGCACTTGAGTCTCGAACCCAAACCCATTTTATTTAGTCTAAACATTGCAATGGCACCAAAATTTTTATATATTTATAATATATTAGCTTACAGATCTATTTTAAGAAATTAAAAATGCACAAATACCTAGCAAGTATCGTTTATGTTAACTCTAACTAAGGCTTTGATAAAATTTTAATAGACTTTTAAAATACTTTATTAAAACTAACTACCATGAGGACGACGCTCGGTGGGCAGGCCCTCTATTAGTTAAATTCTTAAGCTTCATAATATAGTATATATTATATACATTTGTAAATTATTCAAATCCAGATTTAAACCTGTAGCTTAATGAAGTTCACATCTTTAGATATCCAGCCATGCCCAAGCAAGTTTATCTTACTTAGGTATACGTATAACTTCTGCTAGGTTTCATAAATTTTATGAGATTATAATTTCAATAGAGTTTCCAGAATATATACAAGTTAAATCTCAAAGCAACAACTTGACATTATTTTTTTTTATAATAGGCATATTACCGAATAAAATATAATAAATACTCTTAGTAAAATAATATTATAATAAATAACTCAAAAATAGAATATATTTACTAAATAACATTAAAGTAATAAATTATTCAGTAGTATATATTATATTAATAATTTTAGTGTATTGCATTGCATGTCCCAAATATAGTTTGATCCCGGGAGACCATATTCACGAATGCATGACCATCATGTAATATATGTTGAGTGGGAATCAAAGAGCTTAAATTGTAGACCAGTCGACTTTGCCAATATAGCTATATAAATTTGTACTTTTTATGGTTCTGTACCTCAACGGTGCTGTTACTTAAACTATGTTACGTAAATGACTATGGTGCTGTTACTTAAACTATGATACTTAAATGACTTTTATTTGTCATTTAAAACTGTCTATCTTACTGAATGAAACATTTTGTTAAGGCGGCAATTTATTATTTCGTATACTTTTGGTGGACCTTTTATGGTTCTTCACCAGATGTTCCAAATCTTTAATTGTATATGAAAATTAAACACCAAATTTTGCTAAGGCGGTAAAATTTTCTTATAGAACTTATAGAACTAGTTCAGTTGGACTATTATAGTCCTAATTAAATATAGGTACCTAAATTTTTGAAACAGGTCAAAGAACCAGCAATTACAATAGGGAAACATGAAGAAACAAAGGCCTATAATAATATAAATGTAATTAATTCATACAAAAACCTTCTAAGCAATCAATTTAAAAGACACACCTACTTAGTAATTCGTTCAATCTAACTTTTTTATGTAGTGTTGTCTGTTACAACACAATGAAAAACTAAATCGATTTGTCTACCCCTTTATACGTGACTAACCACTTTCTGCCGCGTTAAATCTTCTTTGTAGCAACGTGTACGTGACATCGTTACTTTTCAGAAATTTAGGAAAAATTTAAATACACTTCTCTCCATACGGAGGCCGTCGTGGCCCTGCGGCACAAGGGTGTGACTGTAACGCGATGGTTGTGTGTTCAATCCTCACTCTAGGAAGTGAGAGGCAAAGCGCGGCGTTGAGTTCTGCTACTCAACACGCAATGCCTCCAGAATTCGGCAGAAAGTGGGGAGCGAAATATCTTAACACTAGGTTCCCTCTGCCTACCCTACTGTGTGCGGGATACAGCGTAAGGCTGATCTTGACTTCTCCTCATACAATTATCTTTATTTTCAGTAAACGCCATTGCAACGTAGTGGGCAGCGCCTGGCTGTACATGCAATGGTTGTAAATTTGATTCCTATTTTTTAAACAAAGGAATAAATTAGAAATTATTTTCATTTTGATTTATCGCCATTATCCATTTACTCCGTCAAGAGACGTGTGGATGTGCTTTAAGGGGCTTATATATGGACTGCTAAAGAAATGTATGGTCAATTTACTGCAAGCCCAGATCTGTCCAGCCCATTGGCCCAAGATACTGAATAAGAATGAAGGTAAGATAGTGGACTTGCATCTGCAACTGCGAACTATCAACTCACAGGACTTCCACATGTTAACTTGAATCGTAACTTAAAACAAAACATACATACGAGTATAGTTGACGTCCATTACTCGCCACTTAAATATACAAGAATAGCCTCACTTGTTTCTTCTACATATTTGTCTTAAACACAACGGAGTGTCTTAACACTAGGTTTCTCCCTACACTGCTATACAGGAAAAGACATAAAAATTACTCTTATATAATTTTAACTTAACTGTACCTTAAATTATACTTTGTAGAATATACCCAAAGTGAGACGTGAATATAGAACTAAGTAAAAAAGTCCTTAAAGAAATGAAAATAATTCAATTTTTGATCTCGGCTTTCTTTCTTGTTATTTTCTTTTTGCCAGTAAAATTATATTGTCGCATTTTACTTTCTTAGAAAGAAGTGTAAATTTTAGATATTAGTATCATTTCAAGACGGAGTTCGAAAAGAATCAGTAACGTTCTTTCATATACTTCGAATATTGGAAAAGATAAAATTACCTACAAAATAGGGTTTACAAGGTTTAATAAAAATCAATGTATGTAATATTTCTCTTAGTTTCAATATCTTAAAACAAAATGAAAAAAGCTAGCCAGAAATAATTGGCAGGACCAAGGATATAAGTTGGAGATTTTGCAATAGACATTCTTAAAAACCTTAAAAATTATAATTATTAATTTAAATATTAATATTGAGATATATTTTTACGATATTAAACTAATAATAATAAATAACCAAACTATATAACTGGAGACGTAAAAATAAAATAAATAAGCAAATAAAAACAAATACTGTTTTTCATTCGCTGAGTACTGTTTTAACAAAATTTATAGACTGAGACAGCTTTTATAAGCTTTTAAAACAGTAAAAGTTCATTACGAGACGCCTTTACGGTAATATATTTTATGGAGTCGGACGTAATTTTCAATCTTTTGTTTTATTTTTCGAAATATGAGTTTTACATTAAATTAAAAACTTAATAGTTCTTTAATAAAAGGCCGTAGACCACAAATAAATATAGTTTGGGATATTTTTGTATATTTTATTATGAAGGAAACGGATATAAAAAAATAACAATAATTGTATTTGAAAAGACAAAAGCTATAAATTCATTATGTTTATTAAATAATATTTATGAAGAGATCTAAAGCATGTTGAATCTTGCAAATTACTGTGAGCAAACAACTTGTGATAATGAAAATAGGCTGAGATTTCGTGAAGCGAGTTCAAATTAAGTTGATAAATGTGTATAATCCGATTTAGTCGACTTCGTAGACAACTCAATTAAAATACAAAGTAAAATACTGAAAAGGATTTGCACATTACACGTCTGATTTAAATTGAGACCACATTTTCTCCATATATTTATATTATTTTCACCTACTTAGTTTATATTATTAAAAATGTACATATATCCCAGTAGTCGTAGCCCAGGAGCACAAAGTGTGACTGTAAACGCTACTGGTTGTTGGTTAGATCCCCATTCTAGGAATTGAAATATTTATTTAAATTTATATTTCCATTTCTTCGCTCTGGTGATGAGGCAAAAGTTGAGATCCGTCTCTCAATACGTAATGCTTCCATAATTTGGCGGAAAGTAGGGAACGGAGTGTTCTAAAACTAGGGTCCCTCTGCCTTCCCTGTTGTGTCGGGATACAGCGTGATGCATGTATTATCTAATTATTAATTAAAAAAAAACAATTTAAAGATATTGAAAGAACTTATTTATTAACATTTTCTTTTATATAGATATAATCGAAAGATATTTAGAAAAAGAAGCAGTGCTTTCTAGCACTTTTATACTAACATACGTTGTAACCCTCTTAGAAATATTATAACTAAACATAATTTTCTGTATCCAAACAAATACTACTAGATCTATCTTCAAAAGTTTTAAGGGACATAAATATGAAGTAGACTTTCATTTGAGAAACACCAGTGTGATGGAAAAAGTTAGCATTCTCTTCGAGTACTTACATAATTTTATGATTCAATTCTGTTTTCGTCTCGTTGTAAAGTGAGTTTTAGGAGCAATATTTTTGGCGATTATCATTGACGTACCATGTTTGTTTAGGTTTACCAGTAAGGATTCACCCTTTTCTTTTGTTTGAATGTCTTCAACAACATTTAAGTAAACTGCCCATAAGTAAATTTGAATAATTTGTGATATTATTTTATGTACAAATATAAACGGAAACGGAGTGACTTAGCACTATGTCCGATGTCCTCTCAGTCTACCCTGTTATATGTAGGACGAAGCATGAAACCATCTACAAATAAAATATATTAATATGAATACTCCTAAATTAAAGAACAAACAGACCTAACTAAGAAAAAAAACTGAGTGACATATCACTAAGGAAAAAAGTTTGCAAAATCTATATATATAAAAAAACAATTAAACCATAACTCTGTGGTATATTAGGACTTTTCTCATCAGATTTTCTGCCACTTACATCCTAAATAGTGTTTGTGATTGCTTCAATTACATTGCTTGCGTGCATCGAATATATAGGTCACGATTATTCAGGGAGCGATCAACAAATAAATTCCAACCCCAACACAGATTCTTTTTATATTATTACTCCCTACATATTTCGTAATATGAATACTTAAATATAGCTATGTTGTTTATATACTGTAATATACTTACAGTGAAAGTTAAGGGTATTTGGTTTTAGAAAAATTTATTACATTTAACAAAATTAAAAATTTAATAAACTTTTAAGCTTTTCTTTACTTCATCAACTTCTTTATGATCTAAGAGTAGGACCGCTTGTCTACAACTTATATAAGTAAAAAACTTAATTATGACGCAAATAAAATGCTAATTACATTTCGGCTATATAGAACAACTGGCGTTCAGACAATATTCCATTCATTTTAACCTGCAGTTACAATATAGGACCCGTATATAGAGAATTAATGAATGATAACGGCATCTCAGGATCGATCTTAGACTTGAGAGCGGTTAATAAATACGGGCTTAGGACTGGGTTAATGACACTGTGACCTATTTTTGGCAAATTGAAACGAAAAATATTAACGGTATGTAAACATAATAAATAAAAAGCTTTTCCTAAAATATATCAAAAGGAAAACCTTTTAAACACGTTTACAATTAATGATTAATCCTTACTTTCCACTCCAAATATTTTATTTATAAAACCACCCAGTAGAATTTGAAGTTATTGCTGTTCTAAAAAATTACTTCGAAAACACAAAAATTTTTATATTGAAAGGTATTTTTTTTACCAAGGACACTTGTTTTAATTTTTATTATAGAATTGATATACTAAGGTTTTATATAATCAACGGCAAGCTTTTGTCAAATATAACGATAATATTAATTAAATAGAATAGAGCCCTCTAGTGCCTACTGAAAGCGTTTTGTTTTTCCTACGAACAGGAAATTCTAAGAAAATCATTGTACATGTTAGAACTAGATGGCAGTTGTTGAAAACGTTACAATTTACGATTACAATTACAATTTTACAATTACAATTAAGTTACAATTTTCTATATATCTATTATTTATGTATATGGTATAAAAAGTTTTTAATAAAAAAGTGTACTCTAAAAAACACTGAAAAGTAGAAAATAAAACAAAACTTTGAAATAATAATCATAATAACTAAATTATTAAAATTATATTATACCTACAAAGAAATTTAAATATCTATTTGGGGATTGGGGGGGATTTTTTTAAAAATATTCACCCCTGATTTTTTTTCCTCTGGAGATTACACATCGATGATTACTTCCACTTGACCACTTCTTTCAATTGAAGGGAAGTTAATGATTTTTGATCATTGATTGTTTGACGCATTGATTGTTGGACTGTGACGGATTGCGGATGGATGCATTGCAATACGAAGGTGGTACTAAAAACACTATTGTTTACTTATTATTTCTAAGCTTTTCAAATATTTATTCTCATAAATAAAACGAAAGCATTATCAAAGGTGTAGGTTCCAAAAATATTTTATTTGCAACGTGAACTTATATTTTATAATTTAGGTTACATTAGCGTGAGAGTATATAAAAATTAAAGAATTGGATGAAAAAACTTCTTTATAAGTAGTCATTCCTTTCTAGCCTGTTAACAGAAAGTGACCTTCATAGAAAAAATGATAACATTCAATATTTACCATAATAAACCTGAGCTACTACCGTAAATAAACAAGCTGTATTATCATTTCGCCTTGTCGTTTAAACTTCGCTTTTTACGCATAACAAAACTTTTCCGCCGCTATTAATAATACGAAACAGACATTAGGTTCTATGACGAAGGAGCCTTGGGTCACGCAGACGGTCTCGTTCGGTTGTCCTTGGTTCAAGCTACGAACATCTCACGCACGATTTTATGACGTATAACCGCATACAGAAATTGGTATTGGCTTATAATTTTTGGCTAGAGTTGTAATATGTACGAGGGAAACAGGATGTACCTATTAATATTTTACCCAACTGCACAAAGGAGGTCATGTAGTTTTTTTAATATAATATTTTTTTATTATACTAGCGATATTTTGAAAACAATAGACGAAGACGAATAATGAAAGACGAAACAAAATTTATAATGTTTTTGAAAAGCAAAAATATGCAGATATTTTCCGATGAAATTTACAGCAAAATTTTTCATTTTCCATGATATTTTATTTTCTTTTTTCTAAGAAGTTTACAGACTTTAGTTTACTAGTAGACTAGACTTTAGATGAGTAAGAAGAAGATGAAGATTTTATATTTATAGATAACTTAGGTTCTGCACAGCAATAGCATCCTTTAGACTGCTTCTTTGGTCAAATATTCAATTTAACTACTATAAGGTACCTGTGTAGCACTTAAGTTATGATAAGATCTTAATCGCTTGTCGGAAGTTTCGAAAGGTATGAATAATATTTTAGACGTTATAAATAAATAGGGTTAAATAGCGCCTAATAAAAACGCGAAACCTTGATTCGAGTGATTAGTGGCGTCCTTGAATATTTTTGAATATTTGACCTAATTGAAATCTAAAGACATACAGCTAACACACAGATTTCGAATTTGCTCGCATGCGAAAAAAACCGGCTAAGTGCGAGTTGGACATTCCCACCGAGGGTTCTGTACCAACTTCAGGATTGTAACTAAAAAACTGGGAATATATTTATCAACTAGCGGCCCGCCCGCGGCTTCGCCCGCTTTACTATATAATCAACGTTATTCCACAATAAAAACAATCAATATTGAATCTAGATTTCTGGTTATCATGAAAGGCAATGTTAGAATTTTAAAGTTCAACATGTCAGTTATTCTAAAACGTTGTAGACATCCCATTGTCAGTTAGACTAATGTGAAAGGTGCATTAGTACAGTAAGCAGCATGAAAACTTTTATTTTCACATTTGTAATAGTATTTAATACTTCTATATTTATTTTTTATGCCAATTTTATTTTCTTATCCTTATATGCTAAGCATATAAAATGATATATTACTGTAGTTCACAACTTAAACATTGTATACGGTACTTAAGTCGTATTACAATGAGTTTTTTCAAAGGAAAAGCACACATTTATATAAATAAATTAACTAAACTAGACTGGACTTAATTTTCATTTACTTTCGTACATCGAAATTAGATTATCGAAATCAATCAAATCATCGAAATTAAATTTTCCAAATGGTCAATATAATATTAAAATTATAATTTAGCTGACTGTACCATCTCCCTTTAACCTTTTACACTGTGTGTTATTCCTTACAGACTTTCAATTTTACCTATTTTTGTAGAACGATATCATGTTTGCGTGTGTTATAGTTTATTAATCATTGAAGGTAGATAGATATAAGAAGTTAGGTATATGAATGAAACTTAAAGTAAATTTTTATTAACCTAAAAATGAATGTATATATTATAAATGTATATATTGTTTTCTTGTTGGAGGCCAGTCAAAGCGCGGCGTTGAGTTGTGCCACTCGACACGCAATGTCTCCAGAATTCAGCACAAAGTGGGGAACGAACTTCACACTAGGTTCCCTCTGCCCACTCTGCCGTGTGCAGGATACAGCGTGAAGTTTCATTTTGCCAGAGCGGGAAAATGAAAATAATTTATTCTTCCAAAGTGCATTCTTCTGACTGGCGCTCAATAACGCGAAATAGACCAGAGTGCAGAGGGAAACCGCAAAAGACCTTGCAAAGTGGAGTAGGTTGAGTAGGAAGGCAGACCCTGGCATTAGCCAGGATTAATGCCCTGGCATTGAGACCAGACCAGACATGGAGACCAGAGTGTGGAGGGAGGCCTTTGCCCAACAATGGGATAGTACAGGCTGGGGAAAAAAAAAGTGTCATCGTGACCACAATCATCGCGTTACCAGTCACTGTTTAAACGGTGTCACATGGGGCCACCGCATTGTCTAGCACTCTTTTATTATTTAAAAATATAATATAAACAAATATAATCATAATGTATATATACTCTGTAAAAAATAATAAATATGCACAACAAAATTACATTAAGCTCATGATTAAAGGTCCAATGTTAAAAAAAAAAGGAAAATAATGTTTAAGTACCTAATTGCTAAATAACATTGTATATGTTGGAAGACGGAAAAAGCTTAGTCATTAAAGCGCGAGGCAGTTTTTTTAAAATAATGCAATTTTAATCAACAATCTAATATATGCCACGAACAATGGTTATTACTTAAAAACACAAGGAAATATGTTTTTTTTTAACATAACAAGCACATACCCCGACTTCAGAAATATAATTGGTTTTCTGAAACAGAATTGAGTCAATATTTTTTTCTAAAAGTTATTGCAAATTATTATTCTTATTGCATTTTATTATTTCTCTAAAGGGAAACAATAAAACTTATTAATAAAATAATCTAAATTTACATTTTCACCAAAGCGCGGCGTTGAGTTACGCCACTCAACACGCAATTCCTCCAAAAAAAATGTGGCGGAAAGTGGGGAACGAGGAGTCTTAACACTGGGTTCCCTCTGCCTACCCTGCTGTGTGTGGGATTTTTTTTTTCTCTAAAAGGAAATGCAGTTTTTTCTTGAGCCGCACGCTGTGTTCCTCATGTAGCAGGGTACGTAGAGATAGCCTGCTAGTGGCATAGAGAGTTGTGTCACAACGCGCTTGTGCCTCTCAGATACTGAGGCCAGACGTGGATGAAGCACGGTTATAAACATCAAATTAATTTTTATATTTAATATCTTTATATGTTTTTTTGGAACAGATGCCTAAAGGCAGCATACATATAGGTACATATGTTATAGCCAAATGTCGAAGCTCGCTTCTAGGTATGACTTCCTGTCAATCCTCAGGTCTAACTTAAGGCCTTCATAAAACCAAAATAAATTACTTTTTTCGGCCTTCTACTATAGGATTTTTAATTAAACTAACGGTATTAATTTCGTTCGGATATGAAAATACAGTTTTATGAAATGTCTTTTTTTTATTTGTTCGACTATAAAATTTATATATTTTTCAGTAATCAACTAGTGTATAAAATAATATTTTTTATACTATTTTTACCTAAAACACAACATTGAAAAGGTGACATGATATAATAAGACACTAATTATAAAATTTGTAGTACTTATTACTTTATCACAGTTTTTTTTTTAAATTATTATACATATTATATATGTAGTTATAATGATATAAATTGTATGAACCGCTACTGTACTTATAATTAAAAAATTGTAATATTTAAGAAATTCTAGTGTAAACTTTGCACGCGATTCTAAACTAGTTAAATATGCCAAGTCAAGGGCAACAAATAAGTTACTTTATTGTAAAAACAACCTCACAGGGCCATTACGTTAATTCTTTCATCAATTACTATTATGCTTTATAACAAATATTAAAGAGAGATTTTCTCTTTTGAGAGATTTTATAGAATAAAAATAAAAAATCTCTTCATTCAATCACCAAATTTCCTTTTTTCCGCTTTTTCAATTTTTCAGCACAAGTAAAGAAAATCTCACTTCTTATTTACCAAAAAAAACAACACCTATCTGACAAATATAATTATCCTCAACTCAGATTTGAACCGATAACCATTAAACATGCTTCACGGAATATATATTTAGATTAATTACTAACGATTATTTTAATATTATAAGGTACCAATTAGTTTTTCTTGGAAAAAATATCAACAGGACTATTGTGACCTACTTTGAGTTTATGAGGCCGAAGTTTGAGAAGCGAACACGCACAATGCTATGCAAAATGTGCTTTACGACTGCTAGTTGATAAATATTTGGCAACTACTTAGAAATTGTATTAAATGCAAAAAATATTTTTTACAATTTTTTTAGCTTCACGCTGTATCCCGCACAAAGCAGGGTAGACAGAGGGAACCTAGTGTTAAGATACTCCGTTCCCCACTTTCTGCCGAATTTTTGGAGGTATTGCGTGTTGAGTGGGAGAACTCAACGCCGCGCTTTGCCTCGACATCAAAGCGAAGAAATGGAAATATAAACGTAAATAAATATTTCACTTCCTCGAGTGGGAATCGAACCCATAACCGTCGCGTTACAGTCACAGCCTCTTTTTACACTTACTTTATTTATTTGTTTTTGCAGCAGACTTGATATTAGGCTTAAGTTTAGATGGGTTCAGTTTACTACGAATCTACGAATCATAATTATTAAGGTTATAAAACTGCTAATATTGATTGTCTGATAAAAATAAAAATAACTTCCATTCTAAATTTGCTTCATTTATATTGGAATACTGATGTTTAACATGCCCAAAGATAAAAAAAAGACTAGAATACTATCTTCCAAATAAATAATAATATTATTTTGGTATTGTATTTAGTCTTTAGTAATTAGTCGGCCATCACTCTACATCCTCATGTAACAATGTGTGAACAAAGAAATATTTGCACTTGCCAAGCTACTTGCCAAGGCTAACAAAAAATAATTTTAATAACCATTTGTAATCTGTGTCTAGAGAGCAGTCTAACAATTACAAGAAATTGTATTGAAATTTATTTTTAGATATATTTTACCTTCATTACATACACGTAGCTCACACGCAATGTAATACTTTATACTCATTTTGTTTTGCATAAAACTATTAAGTGGCTGGGCGCGATACATTAATTATAAAAATGGCAAAGAAAATCATGTGGGATTGCAAGGTTGCGATTGTGACAATTCCTATAAAATTTTATAGTTCATGCAGAGTTCCTTAACTGTATTTTAATTTCAAAATTATTAATTATTAATTTCAAAATTATTAATTATTAATTTCAAAATTTATAATCAAATATCTTCCAGTCCAGTGAGGCCAGTCGTGGCGCAGGGGCACACGTGTGTGACTGTGAATGGGACAGTTTTCGGGTTCATTCCCATTCAAGCAAATTAAATATTTAATATTTTCATTTCTTCGCTCTACTGTCGAGGCAAAGTGCGACATTGAGTTCTGCCACTCAGCACGCAATGCCTCCAGAATTCGGCGGAAAATATGGAACGGAGTGTCTTAGCACTAGGTTCTCTCTGCCTGTCCTGTTGTGCGTGGGATACAGCGTCAAGCTAAAATAAAGATTTTCCAAAAATTCGTGTCAATATCGTAAATCACTAAGACTTACATAAAAAAAAACAATATTTTATTCTTGCCCCTATAGGTACATGTTGCGAATCCATATCTATACTACATAAATTCTCATATAAAACCTACTGGACCACAGCAATACATATGTACGTATAAAAATGCATCTACAAATCTAAATGCATTCTTATAATTACCCACATTGTGATTTCGGAGCATATTTACATACAATCTCATGGTCGTTTTAAATAGTTTGTTTATAAACGATTTGCCCTACATCTAGTATTTACTATTCTAGATTGTAGAGACAAATAATACCTACCAACAAATAATATCACAGGTAGGTACCTGTGATAATTTCATAATATTATAGTAAGATATGAACTTATGACTCAAGGTTTTTGTTTGTTTTGGGAACTACGTTTACTTGAGGTAATTAAAGTAGACTCGTTAATTATAAATGAAAAATGCTAATAACTTCCAAAATATACATATCGAAGATGCCGTACATGAGACCGTGGTGGCGCAGTGGCACAAGAGTGTAACTGTAAACGCGACGGTTGTGGATTCGATTCCACTCGGGGGATTGAATTATTGTTTATTAATATTTTCATTTCTTCTCTGGGTAACAAAGCATACCGCAGCGTTCAGTCTCACCACTCAACTACGCAGTGCCTCAAAATTCGGCGGAATGTGGAGAACGGAGTGTCTATACGGGAGGGATATGCAGGGATATTGCGTGAAGCTGTGTTTATTTTTACATTTACTTTATTAATGAATACATATCAATAAGTCAATTGACTTAGTATATATATTACGTAGGTATATAGGTATATGCGTACGCGAACCAAAGCGGCTGCAACGCCTCGCCCCTCGCTGGCAGGGAGACGCGCACGCGCCGGGAATCTGGCACCGTCAGTCGCATGGGTTTATTTCCACTCGCGTACAAATAATTAGATTTTTCAGATACCAGACTTGTTTTATAATTTTGTAAAAGTATTAGGATGATAAATATTTTTAAATATATTAAAAATATTTTAAATTTTGCATTTTATTATTTATGTATGCACTTATTTTTAAAATTTTACATGTCAACCGCTGATTTTGCATTGTAATTGTAAATATAAATAAACCTGTGGGATTATTGTATTCTTAACCTTTTTTAGTACTTATTATATTGAATGATTATACTAATATAATTACAATTTATTCCATTTTCAAATTCTAATATTACCTGAATAAAACACACTTTAAAACTCAACAAACAAAATATTTGTATATGAAAAACAAATATAAGAGAGTAGGTCACAATTGTCGTCACCGCATTATTCACGAAAAGGGCAAGCTTTAGGTACGCCGGAGCAGTGGCAACCCGGTGTATTAATAAATCCAACATTGACAAAGACCGCCAAAATATCTGGCTGGCGGCCAAACTGAAAAAACTTTGCCTACGCATACGACGCGGAACAATTCCGGTGACGTCCCCATCATATCCCAGTCTACGACCACCTCATGCTAGACGCACCAAAAATAAACAGTGAGAGAAAGTTGGAAAAGCTGCGAGATTCTGTAAATATCATATATTTTTATTTATATAACCGTACTGCGCTACATACCATTGTCTCGATTTTTTTTTGGTCACAAGCAGTTATAATTAGAATCTACAGGTGCATAGATAAGATAAATATGTCTGTGCTCATATTAAGGTAAATATTATTTTGTAAATGTAGATTAGAAGTATATTTTAGACTCATATTACTATGAGAACGCGCGAATTATTAAATATCATATGTTTAGATCGTCAGTCGTGATGTGAGTGACGTCACGTACGCGTCCCGGGCGCCTGCCTACGTACCGAGTACGAACACTTCATGCATTTGAAAGAAAATTTTGTATTTATTTATAGTATGCCTCTATCTGGCTCCAGAGCACCGACAGTGGCATAATATTTACTTTTAAACGGGCAACTCACGCACATTTGTGCACCCTTGCTGCTTTTACAATAAGGGTGGGGATAGCAGTGCTGACTTCCACCTCGTCCACGCGGTCGTAAACCGGTGATTACGTTCAGGTTTATGAGTGCTTAATAGGTAATGCAAAGCGGCCCGATTATCGTCGTTTGTTTTACAAATTTCACTGCGGGTAAGCTAACTAGCGTGTCATTGGATTTTATTGATATATTGCGAATGTACTTTTTTATTGTCGTGTTAATTTTGCATAATTATATATTAGTTGTTATCAGATGCGTGCACGAGGACATACTGGTGCATCTTGCTGCATTAGTCCCTAGTAAAATGCTAACCGCAGTTATTTATAAATATTAGACTTTTTATTCAAAATAAATTCTCAAAAAATATACGATTTTTATCTCAGTAATTTTACAATTTGGCTGTAAAACTGAGAATTACTTTACCAATGAAAGGATTATTATTACCAATTTTATTATGTTGTCGAATAAAACATTTTGCTTAATTATATTTTAAAGCTTAACTTTGCAAATGTGATATAACATAAAGAAGACATTTTTTCAGTTGTGATTGTTTTATGTAACGGCGGTTTAGTTTTATATATGCATCTATATTAGAAAAATAATCATATAGCTATTCTATATTAAATAGTTGCAAATATTATGATTATAGTATTATAAAGTCTTGTCTTCTTGTTATAATTTCATTTAACTTCACTCTTCTCCCGCATGTCACCGTTAAAATACTCGGGTCACTTTCTCGGCTCGGCTCTTTTGGATATATGGAGTGATGGGTGACGGATTTACAATTTACATATAGATACTTAATTATTCCCATCTTTTTCTCTCTCTTTCTGATCTGACTTATACTTAATTTTTAGGTAGGCTTCCACGGCTAAATGCCAAGATATATTTTGCTCAATTAGTCCAATACGTTCAAAGTAATATTTCGACGGGGGAATTAATTCTTTAATATTTTCATTTGGTCGCTCAAGGAGCGGTGTTGATTTCCTACACTAAAGCTGCAATGCCTCGTGAATTCGGCGGAAAGTGGAGAACGGAAATGTCTTAATGGGAATCGGAGTGTCTTAACACTAGGTTTGAAGGTTCCCTCGGCCGTGCTAAAATAAATGCTAAAATAAAATTTAACTTTCACTAGCTGTATTCGAAGCCACAACGAGAGCGCGAGCTCTCACTGCGCCACAGCGGCATCCACATAATATTATTATTCTATATTTATACACCTTAAGAAACAAAGTATATAATTATGGCATCTTCCTATAAGTCTTCTCGGTACAAACATGCGCTTCTCTTTTAAATATTTTACATTTTTACATATAGTGTAATGCGCATAAGTAACACACACGGGGCCGAAGTGAATCCAATGAAATGCAAGCTTAAATATATATACTATACGACATCCAGTTATTGACTTGCGTAGAATAAAGTTATTTAACATGTAAGAAATTTTTTAAGCCAATTTCTCGCAACATTTTTTTTTCGATTCCCTTTTTCGAACCTCTCTCCTGGTTCATGAGCGGCAATACTGGAACACTTTAACAATACAATAAAATTTGTCTAACATTGTATGTAAAATATACAATGTGAGGCCAGTAGTGGCGCAGGGCACAAGCGTGGGAAGGGAAATACGAAAAGTTGTGGATTCGATTCACATACGAGGAAATTAAATTTCTATTTATCTATGCAATTCCTCCAGAATTCCGCTTAAAGTGGGAAGTGGTGGGTAGACACTCTCTGCCTACCCTGCCACATGCGGGATACAGTGTGAAGCTGAAAAAAATATATATGGAGCCATGGCATCTATGATAAGTATCATATATGTACATATTTGTATAAAAATATATCGCACCCTTAGAATTATAGTGACCTTTTAAAAGTACCAAGTTTTGGGAAACGTCTAATAAAGATTTGTACAATTACGTTTTTGTACAAAAATTATACTTAAAAAACCATTTTAGATGATACAGTAGTAAATGTTTTTAAATGAACTGTTGATTTATATATCTATATTTTTATTTATTTTCTCAAAAATTTTGGTTATTTTTTGATTAAATCGCTATAATTCTAAAGATGCAACATAGAAATATTAAAAGCGTAGCCTTCTAACTATAATTAACTGTTCTTGATATTTTTTCGACTAACCGGATAAAGTTCTTGGAAAATTCCAATGAAATACAAAAAAAGTACTGTAAAACACATTTTAGAGATAACATTATTTACTACAACTATATATTTTAAATTAGTATAATTATTGTATTGTTGTATTAAATCGGGCATCAGGTTATTTTGCGCTTAGATAATATAAAATACTAAAATATATATTCCTATTTTCAAAATATCCTAAATACTTACTTTAACTTACCTCAATTGCTTTAGTAATTTTACATAATTTCAGACGGTATACAAATACCTACATAGGTAGACCTAACCCCGAACAGCAGGCAGCTTGAAGGTAACGCCAAAATTTAATAAAACTACATAGCACGCAATATACGGTAATGACTATAGTTTCATATTTATTTTACGAAGGCATTATATTTACGTATATTTATAGTGATTAATATTAATAATAACATGAGTATTTACCTACAATATAATTGATATTCAATCCACGCAATCATTTAACAACAAATAAATTATTTTAAAATTACGTTGTCATGTTAAAAGTTTGCAAAAATCCAAGCATTGTTTTAAAATTTGGCACGACATGACGAGTCACGCCACCGACGAGCTGCAACTGCTCGACTAGTTTTTGTTGTAGTAATCAAATTTGAAATTTATTCATGGTATCGTGTGTCGCCCTGATGGCGTGGACGGTGCAAGGTTACGTTGACATCCTTAACTTGATATAAATATTAGCAAGCATAAAGAGCAGTCCGGAGTTGTGCGCCGTCACAGCCGTCACTAGGGCCAGGTGCGTAACCGATTGCGTAGCACATAATGCTCGCCGGCGTCGCATCATAGGGTGAGATCGCGCGGAAGCGAAGGTTGCGCCCGTGACCGCGCCCGCGCCCGCCCGCCGCTACATCGCGAGTAGCGCAGTACCGCGCCGCGCTCTCTGCTCCTCGGACCTCGACCCGTGGTCTCCAGCTGCTGCTAGCTCGCGAAGAGTTGTGATGTGCCTCGTGAGCTGATCATGTGCAGAGTGTATACAGTGCGGGAGTGCGCGAGCGACGAGCGCCGGTGGCCCCCGCGGCCGTAACCTGCCATGTGGACGCTGCTGATGCCGCTGCTGGCGCTTCTCACCTCGGGTGGCGGTGACTCTGTCTCCTCCCATAGAGAACTTCTAGAATGTGCTAGGTTCGTTGCTCTAATTGTTGTTAAAGAACGTAATTGATATCATCATTACGGTTATTTCTTATTAAAGTCTGGCTGAAGCTACAGGGACCTCGAGTGAGCTACGAAAATAAAATTTGATGCGAAACAAGGCGTACGCTTATTACAATTGCGTTAGAGTCGCAATACTATATACGATCACATCAATTTAAATAAACTATTTTTATATATTTTTGGCAAATTAATTAACTAAAAATGACGATTTATGTGACTCAGTAATACAAAGTTAATAATTTAATACTTAATGTAAATATATTAGTTTGCATTTGTCAATGTTACCTTGGACTATATTCTTTTGGCAAACTTCTTGACTTTGTGGAAGTCTGGTACGAGTACAATATATTTTATTTAATTAATAAACATGAGTGCAATATAATTTATTATTTTCATTAAATTGCAAATCATGATTCAGAAGCATTTACAATTTTTATATTAAATAGCAATTAAATTAACTTAAATAATATATTGAAATAAATGCGCGCAATCCATTACGTTATCATAATGTTTTTTTTTAAATAATTCCAAGGACACCCTATTGAGCTCCGTAAAGAAAATTTTAAAATTGTGCACATAATCATTGAAATAAAAAATGCTAGAACAAAATTAAACATACATTTTTCTCAAATGTACATCTGGCAAGACTGAGCTCTTAGTATAGTGGGGTCGGTTGATCTTGAGGAGACTGGTCGTTTGGCATTACTCGTTGTTGACATAAACATTTCACTGGCTAGACGAGCTGGCCAGGTGCAACGATCTTACAGAATTAATTTTGTTTTAGATTATTCTCTCTTCTTTTCTTTTTCTAAGTTATTACTAGATATTTATTATTTTGTCGCATTTGTCTCTTTCTGTAAGGTATGCAGACAGAAGTCAATGACTAATTTTAGAGTCAATTCGTATAGAGTGGCAGATATATCTTTTTATATGGTGGAATATGGTGGATATTTTACATTGAAAATATGTCGTTATTTCTAAGAATACATATATAGCTATTTTGTTAACTATGTTTCTGTTAACACTCGTATCTAACTCAAACATATGCGACGGTTGTGGGTTCCCAAGTGAGGAGAAATAACTTATGATTTTAATCAACCTATCGCCGTCCCCTGCTGAACATAGGCCTCCCTCAAGGAGCGCCAACCATCTCGGTCTTAGGCTTATTATTATTATGATTATTATAAATTAATTAAATTCTATCAGTGAAAATTGTAATACAAATAATCCACTAGCTCTATAAAAATTCAAATAATCCACTAGCTCTAAAAAAATTATATATTCCTATATTTTGTCCACATTATAGTAATCTAAAAAATATTTTTTTAATTTTGAAATGAATATTTTTTGTTCTATATATATCTATATCTATTTCTAGAACATATTATATCATTGAATAGTATTTTGTATAAATAAATAAATTTCATTTTTAGATTACTTTAAATTGAAGAATGAATGAATTAAGTAAATGATAAGAAAATAAAATAAAAAAAATCACCAAAAACTTTAAAAAAAGGAATAATCTAAACAAGTAAATATTAATCTTAATTTAAAGGGCTTTGCATAACGCGTCACAATGACGCAAAATCGTAACCAAACGTGATGACAAACTAAGAGCAATCAAGAGAAACAAACAAACCACTGAAACCTTGAACTCAAAACATGCAGGAAATGAACGATTTAAGCTGAATTTACTGAGAGAGTGAGCTTTGATGAAAAAGCATATATTATTATAATATCAATAAATATTAGAAATTATGGCTGTAAATAGAAAATAATTGTTAGACAGAAGCACTACCCGTCCATTGCACTGGATAGCCTCTTGATTTCTATAAACACTATATAAATTATGAGCATAAAGCAACTTGTTAACAAAAACAAACAATTAAAATAAATTTAATATAATATGGATTTTGAATTCAATACTTACGCTACCTGTTTAAAGATAAATCTAACCAATTTAAAAAAAAAAACAATGTAACTGACATTTTCTTATTCTGGTGACATGTTAGTTTTTGACACATAGCTGTCAATACAACAATTGTCAACGTTGACATTTTCGTGAAGAACATTGTTCATGTACATTTTGTATTATTTTAAATACATATCTTTTTGACATGCGTGTTTACAATAAGTTAAACACGCATTCGACACACTTTACCTAATTTAAGGTTAAGAAGTCCATTCACAACAATACTAAAGATATTTCTAAACGCTTAAAAGCTAGAAAATAGACGAGGAAAATGAAAAAAAAAAACATTTTAATGCTCCAATGTTAACAGAAGATATGAAAACAATGGACGAGTGTACTCGTAAAACTAATATATAACGATAACATTTTCGTTTTAATGACAACAATAGCCTTTCAATGGCGCCAAAATTAACCAGTTAGCATCTGCGTCATTATAAATCCAAATATAAACCAGCGGGTCGGATAACTGTGACAACAGAAATAAACCCTTGCTCCGAATACCTATCATTGCACCACTGTACGTAAGTCTGTCGTATTCATAGATGCATCTTTTTAAACATATGTCCTAATTTTGTAGTATAAATATTGAACTACTTTCAGTTTCTATATATTTTCTTGCGACAACCTTGAATATTTCGGTACTTTCTCTACAAAATCTAATTTTACTATTTTATATTATTATGAAAGATAAATTAACTTATATTATAGGAAAAAATAGTTTACATATTTTATTTGGAATAGGGAAAAATGTTTACTAATCGTATTAGATTTATCCGTGTATAGAAGAAAAATCTGCTTTTACACATTTAATAGCTCTACATGTGGAAGATTAATATCCAAAAAGGAAGGTTTAATTCCCATACTACTACTATATGTACGTTATACACTGAAAATGTTTAAATATTTTTACGTTTATTAAGTATACAGTATAATAACCATAAATCTACACATGAAAATTACCTGCAATTATTACTAAATAGACAGCAAAAGGCAAGATGCCAACAACGAAACGAAATCATAATAAATATCGATTAAACTATCTATAATAACAGTCAATCTAATAGTGAGCATTGCAAAACTGTCGACTCTATTTGCATTTACAATATGACATATGGCTTCGACGTCGGAGATGAAGTGTCTGTTTAACCTCAGGTTACGCCGTGTAAATTAAAGAGGATCCTCTGATGTGTCAAAAGATCTGGGGCTGTTCTGCAGACGGCCTGGCCCTCTGCCAACACATACCTGCGACTATCTGCTGTCGAACCAATTACAACTCACTAAATAACCATATAATTGATTGTTTATTAATAAATAAAATGTGTATTCTACATTAGACTAAATTTTACATTTTGGCTATAGAACAAAATGTTGTTAGAGTTTTTGTCAATTTTTAATAAGTTTAGTTTTTAAATCACTTCTATATTTCTAGAGTCGGTAGAGAAAATTTTGTGGCAACCAAATCAGTTTATTTTCTACTTTTCGCCCAATAATAGTACGTTTCACCATTTGACTTCGACTTTGACTACTAGACTGAAAGTTTCTTTCAATGGGCATAATTCATTTTAAAATAAATAAAATATAAAGATTTTAGTTAGTAATTGTATTACATTATATACCTAATTATCCTCGTACTTAATTATTTAACATAAAATAAAAAAAACCGGTTATAAACTTGCACATTGACAAGAGTTCAATGACAATATATATTTCTGGAACATACTTCCGCTAAGTTAAACAGTATACCATTCAAACATTTACATTTAGTTAAGATAACGACGACTTTATAGTAACTATTAGCAAAAAAATATATATAATGCAAAATTTTGTGGTACATTTCCAAATAGGATAATAGCGCAGGCGAAATAAAACAAGTAAATTACAAGACAATCACAATTTTTCCGTAATTCGGCGGAAAATTGGGAACGGAGTGTCTAAACACTAGGTTTTCTATGTCTACCTGGTTGTGAGCGGGATACTGTGTGAGCTAAAAAATATATTATTATGTACTTTTGTACTAATTTTCTAATTTTCAAATGCTATTCTTAGTTTTTAAATTTCTTTTTATTGGGAATTAACGCATCCTTATAAAATTATATTCTAAAATTCTAACGTAGGCATATACATGTTTCAAGCTGATAGTTTAATCAGTCCAGAATTTTAACGGTTATTTACTTCCAGTTAGCTATTTGGTAACAATAACATAATTATATTAACGCTATAATCTTGCTAAGTTTATGTAAAATGATACCGTTATGTTTTTTATTACATAAATGACAATATTCGATACGTTCATCCTTACCTATACATTATAGATTGTGATGTGTAAAAAGCGTGTTGTTGTAATATATATACATCATCATCATCATCATCATATTTTTTTAATCCCATTTGTTGTTCACGTCCACGTGTTTTGTCTTACGTCCATGACAATTATTATTTCATAATACTTCCAAGATTCAATAAACTTGAAATTTCTAAGACAGGAAAATATTCTATAAAAATATTTAAGGTTATTTTGTCCATATTGGATATAGATGGGGTTAAAAACAATTATAGATATATTAATACCAAGTAAGTAAAACAAACAATAATGGAAAATAGTAACTCGACAGCATAAAAACTAAAAATCGAACAAAAAAGCCCAAAAGCTTAAAATTTTCTCAACGGGCTCTGTAATATTTGAATGAGCCCTGACTCTTAATTTTTCTGTTGAATTAGATATTTTCTCTGGGTTTATAAATTACAAAATAATCTCTATGGAATAATTTTTCAGTATTAGGTACTATTGGCATAATTCTAAACAATTGGGTTTGTTTTTTCTTTTTAGCGTTTATGCAGTCGGGCTTTTTTAATATGTTTTATAACATTAGGAACTAATTTTTGTAGTGAATTCTGCCACAGCTTAATATCATTATAAATTGAAATAATTTTATAGCTTAATCTATTTAACACTGACAATGAATTATTCATTGCCCCGAGTACAAATGAAATAAAAATATTTATTAAATTTTTTATTTTTTCGCTCTGTTACCAAGGCGAAGCGCGGCGTTTAGTTCCGCTACTCAACACGCAATACTTCAAGTCAATATCTTAACACTAGGTTACCTTTACCTAAAAAAGGAAAAAAATATATAAGCTTGTTTATAAAATAAAAAGATGTCGAAAGTCAATAAAGGTGTACTTTGCTTGTAATAATCCTCAAGAAGCTTTTAATCTATTTTAAAACTTCACTAAGGATGGAAAATAGAGGCATTAAATGTCCGCGAAACGTTAACGCGCAGTTAAACTTGCACTAGCGACGTTTATAAACGGTTAGCAACATATTGTTTGTCTACTTCAAACGGAAGATAACAATAAATTTTACAAATAGAAAATATGTCTGAAATTTCAATGAGAATAAAAATTAAAAATAGCGGCGGTTGCTAAATTAATTATTTAATATGTTCATTTTCCTCGCTCTAGTAAAAAGGCAAAGTGCTACGTTAAGCTCTGTCGGGTTTTTTTCCACACAATATTATTTTGAATAAAATTTGAAAAACAATATCTTACCCTAGACCTTATTAAATGAGATTTTATTTCAATAAACAAACTTTCCTAAAATATAAAAAAACGTTTTATGATCACCTGTAGCTGATTTTAGGAGCAAAGCGAGAAATTACTAACTATAGAAAATTATATAGGTAGGTACATGAATTGGTATAATTTCTAAATAGGTACATTAAAAAAACATACATTCAGAAAAATTCTCTTTCTTAAGCAAACATATAAAAAATGTTATTTATTATTTTCAAGCAAATTAATATAAATTATCCATTTTAAAATTATAACTAAAAATGTTTACTTTTAAAAACATCTATCTCATTTTCAATGGCATGTAGGTATTACGTAGAACTATCGATGTTATTTATTATATAACCTTGTGTAACACAGCCTTATGTACATTCAGACTTTACCGGGCACGTCATTATCTTAACAGGATTAAGAGAAGGTGGTCTTAACTGATCTTGACTGGTCAGGAGCAATGGTATATAATGTCAAGGTTACTAGTATTACCTACTGGCTTACAGTATTGTTAAAGATATAGCTATTTTTTAGGTGAAAACAATATTTTTAGGGCAAGGAACATCTCATATCATTGTAGTTTGAGCCTACTAGAGTCTAAATTAGTGATAAGTATATAGGTATTGTCTTTTTCACAAATATTTTTATAGATATTTATTAAAAGTGAGAACTTGCAGTACGAATAAAAGAAAAATCCGAAATGTAGTTGTTCATATTTATATTGTAGAAAAAAACTATTAACTTAATTTTGTCAACGTAAGCTAAGTTATTTTATACGTCCCGTTGATCTACAGCCTTAACATTGGTACAAAACCCTTGGTTGGCGAGTCTAACTCGTATTTGGCCATCTTTCTAAGGTTTTTTACCTCAATAGGTTAAAACGTAACCAGTGCCGGTTTCAGCACTACCGGCGCCCTGGGCGCAAATTTTTTCGGCGCCTCCTAACTACATTTCAATAATATACAAAAAAGAGAATGGGTACAACGAAATAACCATCTATTAAAAAAATAAATAATGACAAAAACTAATAAAATGTTCACTTCTTCTAGCCTTTCTATCTGCGAACTCTTTTATTAGGCATTCAAAGTCTCTGTTTGCTGCAAGTTTATTTTCAAAGTTGTTAACTTTTTTTTTTTAGATCTTAGACCATTTTAAAGGGCATCAAGTCCCCTAAGCCGCACCGGGCAGCAAATACCCAATACATCTTTGCGCAAAGCGCCCTAAACGGGCGTCTACGGCGCCCTTTTTATCCGGCGATCTTAGTATCAAGTTCAAGCGTTCTTTCCTCGATATTAGTATCAAGTTCAAGCGTTCTTCCCGCTGATCTAATATTCTGAAATTGGTAAGGAGGTGTCGGTGGACGAGTCTGACTCGCGCTTAACCGATTTAAATTTTATTAAACCCTGTCTCACTGGACCTAACTATTATAATGAAAAGTATAATCAATTCCCATAAATTGATCACACAGCTTATATTTACGGAATCAATGTTCAAGGAAAAGCAATCTTAATATTATTATTATTTTACTTCAATTTGCTCTCACTTCAGAGAAACCTGGTAATATTTGAAATATAGATCGAATTTCAATGAGTATTCGCAGAAAATTCAATATATCGATGCCAGAGTAGTGCTTGGCCTAACAGATTATTCTACAGTAGAAGAAAATTAATTAATTATTTTTCCAGGATTTCATACAAACGAACTCAGGAGATATAATTGACATTTTGTTATTTTTTTTACAGCATGAAATATATAGATACCAACAAAGGAAGTTGAAGTTAGGAATACATAATATTATGCAATATTTAAATACGCCGTTTTCGCACTGTTTTTTTTAATACATTTATATACTTTTTCTCGTATATATGCAAAATTCTCAATTATAAATTTTAAAGAAATAAATGTTAAAAATGTTCAAGACAAGAAATTACTCATGTACTGCAAAGTTACAAGATATTTCTACAAATAAACTGCTAAGCCGACGTCTTAGCGCGGATAAGTCGAGAACGTAAAACATCCCACTTCTATAATATTATTAGTATGCAATCTTCAGCTCATCCATATTCTTCATTGGCCTATGTTTTTCTGCTATTTGACTCCTTGGTAAATATATATTTGGCTTTAGCCGTGGTATGAATGCATTTTTAGCTTTAGCTTTGGTAAATCGTTTAAACCAAGTTATCTTAAGTTTAGATTTTCTCTGGGATTAGGTACACTGCAAAAATATTAATAAACCTACTAATATAATATGATTTATAAACTAAAAATATAATAATTAAAGTTAATTCTAATTTTTCAATTAATTAAGTCTACTTATGCATATAATGTATTTAATTTATGAAAACTTTTTTTCAGCCAGATCCTGTATATGGGCCACCATTCATATGAACTTCCAACTAACTACAGTAGAAACATTCCACCCGGTAAGTGCGTCACTTATTCATTTTTTTTTCTTTTTAATTTTTTAACCTCCCGACTGTATCCTGGCACATAGCCGCATAGGCAGAGGCTACTTTCCGATGAATTCTTGAGGCATTGCGTTTTAAATAGCGGAACTCAACGCCGCGCTTTACCTCGTTACCAGAGGGACGAAATTAAAATATTAAATATTTCATATGCTCAAGAGGGAACCGACCTCAGAACCTGTCACATTTACAGACTCAGGCTTGTGCTCCTGCGCCACGACTGGCCTCAAAACTGGCCTCAAGACTTTACATATTATATACTTAGATATAATGTTCATATAGATTGTTACAAAATTAATTTTCCACAATAGATGTTTACGACAGGTACTTGTTAAGGCAAAGGTCACGGTGATACCGCAAACAAGCGCCGCCCTATTTTAGAAATCTAAGTTCATTTTGTTTACAGAGTCTATTTTTAGATTTTTTTTTATTCTAGCATGCCTTGATGATTTGCCTAAACTGGACAGCCATCCACTTTAGACCGGACGTTATTCAGCGAAACTGTCGGCCCTCCTACCAATCATTACTCAAGTTGTAATTTGTTATGGACAGAGCGTGTCTAATATTAGTTTTATACATATATTTATTATTTTTCAATATAATAATAGCGTGATAGTGCTTTTTGCCTAAATCAGACAAAATAGATAATAAATTAATGTATTAATTTTCATGGAACCCCATTATCCATTACAATAATGCCAATTGATTTAAAAAGTTATTCTTTGACAGTAACAAGGTCACCAAGTTTTGAATAGTTCATATCTACGCCGCTAAATGGATGATTTTTAAAAAAATCTATTGAAAACGTTTGGTATTATTATATTATTCATCTTTCTTCTTCTTCAGCTTCACGTTGTGTTCCGCATGTAGCAAAGTAGGCAGACGGAGCCTGGTATTGGGACACTCAAGTCTCCATTTAACGCCAAATTCTTCTTCTCTAAACTAGAGCGAAAAAATTATAATTTAAAATATTTAATATCCTCGAGTGGAAATCGAACTCACAATCTGTCGTGTTTATAGTCGACTAGTGCCCCTGCACCATGATTAGCCTTAAATAAACTTATATTGTTATCTTGACAAATTAAAGGGTTTTCATTAAGTAGGTAGCTCGGTTAAATTTTATTATATTCGAACAAGCCCGATAGTAAAGACGGGCGAGTATCGGTGATATCTCCAACGTGCGCCGCAAAGCCACTGATAAGGGTCGTGATCCACAAATGAAAAGCGTAATTAAAAAAACAATTTTAATAAAATAAGTTATATCTTGTGGATCGTATTACATTGTCTTATAAATGAACGCTGAAAGTCCTACAGGTAGTTCATTGGTAGATTACATTAATAAACTACTGTGGTACATACGTATGAATTGTATTCGTCGATTAGTAGAATGTTTGTTGAAATAATTCATATCGATTATGTCCTTTCAGTTATGTATGACAGTTGTTTATTTAAAGCCAATTCATAGTGTGGTTATATAAAATTGAGAGTTAAGATCCAATTTAACAGCTAATGTCCATACACTAGGCGGAAAACAATTTTTATTTTTATTCTGCAGAGAATCTTATATAGAATAAAATGTCGATGTTGAACTAAAATAAGCATGCGTATGATATTAACAATATTTAATACGTACGTTACGTATGTACGTTTACGGTACAATTTTACTTGCAGTGAACATTTTACCTTATTGCATTTCTAAAGTCAAATAAAAGTCTGTAAGGCATTTGTTTTTTTTTATTTTCAATAATAAAGCTTAGCTATTATTGGAAAATTACCCTAACAACGATCTATGCAACAGTTTATAGCGTTTCAATGAAAATCAAGGTCTGATTGTAATTTCACTTTTGCAGGTAAAAATACGACGGTCTACATCGGGGTGAACGTCAACAGAGTCTCCGGAGTAGACGAGAATAGAGAGGTATTAATAATATGACACTATAAGTACTGTTTTCAGGGTTAATTAAATGTTTTAAAAAATTAAATAAAATATTTCAAATTAAAATCAATAATAATATTCGTTTCTCATGTATAAAATAATACTCAAGCCCTTAAAAAAAGCTCCAAAAAAACTAAAGTTTTCTGTTCCATTCTGTTCTTTTTATTATGGCGTTCCGAGCGTGCCAGTTGAACACAAAATCACTTCGCCAGTGTCAACTAAACTTTTCAAGATATTTTTTATATTTTTATTTTTTTTGTCAGCACTTCTATATCTTACAGAGTCCCAAATACCTACCTACCCTGCCATTGTTAGGTATATATATCATAATGAACCAAATATTCCCCCCATATTCCATAGAGATCCCAAACAAATGTATCATAATAAACTCAATTTCACATTCAATGATATGTTTTACTCACAGACTTAGAGCTATTATTATAATTTTATATTATTATAAATACTTTAAGTATTTACTCATTAAAATCCGAAAAAAAAACTATCTAGTTATTTACAAATAAGGTTAAAATCTCTGGTCATGCCACATAAATAGGGTGTGGATCTGTGTTATATTCGGAACTAACAGCCCACCTGTCGTCGTCCGGACGTTAATATGATACTTCCGTGAAAACATGATACCTTATGTTAAAGTAAAAAAGTAAATATAACCTAAGCTATTGAAGAATTATTTCCTCCTCTCAACTTATTATTTTTAATGCGTATTAAAATGAAATTATTAAAATTTGCGATTAATTAAATTACTTTTTATTAATAAAATCGGAAAAGGACTATTGAATATTCTATTTAATTATTTTATTATTTTTGGAAAATGTACAAAAAATTATACATAGTCGAATTTCAACCCGCGGCTCTTTAAAAAATCCAAGCACTCTGACCACTACGCCATACGTTATCATTGAGCTATGTCGTCGTTCTTAAACGCTTGTTACAACTAACGTTTAAATATGTGTTAATTTCTGTTATTAAAGGAGATCACGTTAGACGCTTTCCTGCAAGTTTCATGGGAAGATTTACGTCTCAAAATGCCTCATCACATGCCCTACATAGACTTACCCTGGGAGTTCCGACAACTGATCTGGACTCCAGACCTCTACATATGGCAGTTACAGACGATGAAGATAATGTCCGTCCTACAAGAAATGGCTTCGTTACGATTGTATGCTAATCGCACCGTCTCTGTCAGCATAGGGTAGGTGTTTCTGTTTAAGTTTAATTAATTACTCCTGTTTTAGGGTTCCGTACTTCAAAATAAAATAATGGAACCCTTATAAGATCACTCTTATAAGATCTTGTCCGTTTCCGCGTCTATCAAGACTATTTATCTCAAAGATCGCCACGTAATTAGAACCTAAAGATTACTCTCCGTGGACCTACAGTTATGAAATTTGAAACGAAATGAGGACTTACTATACAAATAAAGTCAAAAATCCAAAAATGATATTTTATACGTAAATTATTACATATAAAAATTATAATCAGCTCATAATTATAGTTCATTTTTGGGAGTCTTAACTCTAGGTTTGCTCTACCTAACCTGACATGCTATTGGTTCGGCGTGAAACTAAAAAAATTATAATATCTAAATTCTTAAAGACACCTTAATATTTATTTATATACTAGTATAATTCTTTAATATTTTTATTAACATCACAGAAATCGAATAATATATTTAACATTCTGATTAAGGCCGTTTCATTGTCATTCGGCGTCAGTTGGTTTTCGCTCAAATATTTTTAATAATGGAACATTAACGACATTGTTTTCTTTTTTCAGTGCAACAATAACTATTAAATGCGAAATGGATTTCGTTCTATATCCATTGGACGTACAAAATTGCGCTATAGACTTTAGCAGTTGTAAGTATAATTATTATAAACTCTAACCATTATTATAGCACGCGACTTTGTTTCATATCTTTTCTTTTGTCTCTGGGCTACCTAGTTTATAGATGATGTTGATAGATAAAACTGTTACCGGAAATACATATATTAAGTTACTTATTTATGGACATCCAGTGTTTATTATTACAAAAACTAATAAGTTTATATAATAGAATAATTATTTTCTTCTTTTACCAAAACGCTAAGGAAGTTTTTACATAAAACTCTATATATACAGCAAACACCGTTTAATTCTGTTTAAAATATCATAGACGTAAAAAACGTAAATGGATAGGTAGGTATTATTATGAAAAGAAATATTTCACATAATTAAAAAAAATGAAAAATTCTCGAATGCCATGCTGTACGAGACCAAAGACGACAATAAAAATCCAATTTTATAGACAAATACACAACAGAAGATGTACGTTTCGAGTGGCGGGAGGTAGCGCCGTGGTTCGGCCTTGCCGGCGGTCAACGCCGCGAGTTCCGCCTTCCGAAATACGTGGTCACATTTGTAACGGACAAAAGTAATCATATTCGAAATTTTGGTGAAGGTAAATGTATATTTATTGCTTTGCGCTTTTGTTTGCGCACTTGTACCTACTAAACTACCTACCTCAGTAACGCTACGCAGTGTTGTACGCTTGCATGCCGCTGTTTGCCAGTCACGGACCAAAAAAAAATATTTTTAATCTGTATTTTCATATTTTATAGAAAACATAATTAATTAATATAAACATTTCAGAAATAAAGAAACTTTGAATTAATTGATCCGTGTCTTGTAAATCTTATTGTTTGTTGTTATTGTGTGATTCTGTAAATAAAACATCGTAATGTTCTTTAGATAGGTGATGGATTTATAGTAAATATCTACTCATATAATATTTCTCACTTTTGTAAAATAACTTTATTTAGATTCTAGAGGGTGCTTAATAAATTAATGTTTAATGTTCACTAATAGGGGAGTGCATAAATTGTATAAACATTTTTAACAATTTTAAAGTGTTATTCCCCAATTAGGAAAGAAAAATACTTGTTTTAGAAAACGTATAAAAATTTGAAATGTCTGTGCGTTTTCTAAAAAAAATATTTATAATATAAACATTCCCACCAATAGTTTGTTAAATAAGTATATTAAAACCATTCACTACAACAAAATTATGCAATATAATATAAATCCGGAACAAGGTGCCAAAATATTGAAGCCGCTCCTTCATCGCGTGCTAGTAATGCCATTCCAAAGATTTTCCTATTAACATAAATTTAGAAAGTATCAAGCAAGCGTTGTTTCTATGCTATTTATAAAATGTTTTTATGCTATTTATAAAAAAAACTTCTGATCATAGTTACAATGGCAATAAAAGAGATATCTATTCGATTTAAGAAGCATAAAGTTTTTATAACTTATTTTAAATATTTTACCTTTATTTTAATTACACAAAATACAAATAAATATATAAAACATACACACTTACAAACATATAACTAAATGTATAAAAAACCAGATAATTACTTATATAATATTTTCATTTCCCTGCTCCTCGATCCTGTTACAACGCGAAACCCGACATGGAGTTGGCACCACTTAACATATTAATAGACTAGCTATTATGATCGAGATTAAGTCCTATATAAAAAATTACACAAAAATCAACCAAATACTTATTTACATATAATATATACATTACATTATGTAAAATACATACGTATCTTTTACATATTTATTTATCACATACGTATTTATTTTATTTCTAAATATGTACGTATACATTTTTCCAGGTGAACATTCTGCAGCAAGATTGCGAATCAAACTTTCCAGGGAGCTGCGGAGCTACCTCCTTGAGAGCTACCTGCCATCATCTCTCTTCGTCATCATATCGTGGGGAAGCTTCTGCGTCATACCTGAGATAGTGCCGGGTCGTATGGTGCTACTTGTTACCACACTGCTTTCACTCGTCACCATGTTTGATACAGTCAGGTAATTATGTAATGAATGTAATATCTTAATGTCCAGGGGCAAAACCTCGTGTCCTTAGTTGAAATAATATGTTTTTTTTTTTATATAATTCCTCCAGGTCTCGACTTAACGACGTCAGTGTGTTTGTGCAAATTTTTGTATTTTTAAATATAACAAATTATAACATCATAAGTTTCGATACAAAAATTGTTCCTAATTAGGATTCATAATTTAATCTATAAAAATAAGTTAAATTTTTACTATATTATTTTATTTAATACTATTTAAAAATATTTAGCTTCTCCCGAAGGCAGAGGGAGCCTAGTGATAAGACACTCCGCTCCTTACTTTCCACCAAATTCTGGAGGCATTGTTGTTGAGTGGCGGATCTCAACGCCGTGCTTTGCCTTGACACTAGAGCGAAGAAAATGAAAATATTAAATATTTAATTCCCTCGAGTCGGAATCGAACCTACAATCTTGGCGTTTGCAGTCCCATGCTTGTGGCCTAGCTTAAAATATTTTAAATTGATACTCATATACCTACATAAAATTATTTAAAAAATATATAAATTTTAATATATTATTTACGATACGATAACTTGTTTCCCCAGCACTCATTCCCCAGATGCATTAGAACTAAAATGCATCGAGGTCTGGCTGATCTCTTGTACCATATTCGTATTCCTCGCTCTGCTGGAGTACTTCGTGGTGCTGTTCGGCATCCGTTATGATAAGAGCTGGAGCAGGCGACGGCAGGACTTACGGCGCGCAGCTTCAGCTGCCCAACTTGCTCCACCTCTACATATCAATCACTCGCAGGTAAATTAAAAACAATTGTAACTTATATGCATATTAATATCTTTAGTTTATTAATTGTTTATTTCAATATCATCTCTCCAAATAATTTTAAATCGATTTCAATGTTATTTTAGTAATGCAGAGATCACGCTTTTTTAAAGTACCTACAACACTTTTCTTATTAATTCACATATTTAACTTGGTGGATATATAAACGACAAAGCTTTTGCTTACATTTTTAACACTTATTATAAATACTGATTATTTTTAGAACTTTTAAATTTTTTTTTACTAACTTTTGATTACTAATGTACGCACGTGGTAGCTACGCTGCTTTGAAATTATTAACGAAAAACATATTCTTAAATACAAATTATACAACGTTACCAAAGTACATACAAAAGTATTACGCGTTACGTTCATATTATATTAAACAAATCAATATTCGTTGACCCTCTGTACGACCTAATAAGATAGAAATGAAAATATTTTTATATATTTTTTTTACTTTACATTCTGCTTGTCCAATTGCAGAGACTAGGCACGCCAGTGAGCGGAACGCCACAAGGTGGTGTTTTCTCTCCGCAACTGAGCGTAGAAGATGAAGGGCTTAAACAACAGTTCTCTCATCAAACTATACAGAGGGTAAATATCCTGCTAAAATAACGAGCACAGCTGTCCGATTATAAAAAAATGCTTGTAGATATAACAAATAGATGAAAAATTAACAATAATAAGCCGTAGGTACAAATAAACTCAATCCAAAGATGTTAAATTATCTAAATAAAAATGTATTAATATTGTAACGTTTAAATATAACTCTAGTTTAAAGTATAAGTAAATAATTGAATAAAAATACAAGATTCAGTCATTTGATTTTAAAATTAGGCAAATTTTTAGTTAACATCTTCGGAAAGAAGGCTTCGAAGAGACAATAAAGTCGGATGTGAAACGAGAACAGTTAGTAAGGTAAAACAGTTGAATGAACACGCCATTGTGTGGATCACCTTACGAGCAGTACCAAATAGGCTAAAACACAAATACAAATACTATATAATAAAATTGTATTTAAGTAAACGTAGATTGTAAAGAATTTTGATGTAGATCAGTTCATAGGCTATACCTGAACAAATTAGTGCTAGATATATTAAGCTTTCGTAATATTATTTGATTTCGTATATTATAGGTATTAGGTATTTAAATTTTTAAGCTAATATTAATATCGGTATACCTTACACCAATGCTTTCATCGCATTGCACACAGGTATGTATAAAGAATAAGTAGTTAAAAAAAAGTATTGTTAGAACATGTAGTGTTGCCATAACATGAATATCCCTTAGTATTTCAATGAATATTAAATAAAATATTGTTTTCTCAGGACTCGCCAATATTAGAAACGATGGCAGCAGGTGATTCGTCTGGAAGTTTCTACGTAAGGTTCGCCGCTATGGTCGACAGGGGCGTCATGTTTTGTGGCGCCCAGGATGGCGCTCTCGACAAGTTCGCTCTCATATTGTTTCCCTTCTGTTTCCTACTCTTCACCATTATTTACTGGACCACATATCTCAGTGAAGCGCATCGGGCGATGCACGAGTGACTTTTGAGTGGCAGATAGCCACTAAGACATTTATTTACTTGTAAATACCTATATAAGATAAGTTACTAGATATTATTAAAAATGTTTGAACCATATTTGACATATAGTTAAGTTTTAAATAATTATTTGCTAGATTTTCATAGTTTATTAATATGTTATGCATTGAAATGTTTATTTATTTTTTTGTTACATTACATTGTTCTAATATTCAATAGTTGGTCCTATACTATTTTTAAAATATGAAGACATATTTAAATGAAGTATATTTTTTATTTTTACTATATTATTATCATGCAAATAATACATATACAAGAATATTATAAATATACATAATATGTAATGTATCATATTAAATAAAATATTTAAGATTTTTTAAATGTACCTACTCTTATCTCTGTAATATTTCATCCGTCCTTCGTCTAATCTTGATACAAGTAACTATTCTAGCTGTAAAAAAGTGTAATTTTATTATTAGGTTATACTCTATATTTTTTTTATCTATACCACTTAGATAACTACCAATTATTAAAATATTATATTCTCCACTACTATTATATTATATTATTATTACCTATTACATTATTATTTAATCTATTGTTTTCTTTTTATAAATTTATTTGATATTTTATTTTAATATTGAATTCTACTTATAGTAATTATTATAGCGCGTTGCGATATATTGACAATATTATGACTTAAGATATGTTTTAACGTTTTAATATGGTTGGAATCTCTTTGCTGCTTGACCGATATATGAAACTGAATCGATATTATTGAATAACACGATTGCCTTTAAATATCAATAAAAGTTTACAGCAACATTGGGACCATCAACATCCAATAGGTTGAACAATGTTCTACGTCATGCCTTATTACCGTGCCTTTTGCAACGTATCATTAGATAAATAAAAGGTTTTTGTGATTAGGCTTACGACTCTATTCTTAAAACGGGCTTACCTACTCTACTGCAACCAAACGGGCGTTATATTTAAATACTTATTATAATGTTGTTTAAGATATATCATATATAAATTGTTATTTATTCTGTATATGTAATATAACTTCTATTTACAAACAATGTAAAGTCTAAGCTTATTCAAATATCTCTATATATTTTTGACAAATATTCAATTTTATTTATCATGCTGTTTCCCGATGCCGTAGTAAATATGTACATACTTATAAACGTCATTCAAAACAAAGTTATTCTATTTTATTAATGTTTTTAAGACATAAACGTTTATTGCTCTAGTCATTTGTAAATAGCAGTGAAGTAGAGTTAAGTTGTTGTTAACATAAATTGCTTTAATTGCTCACCGTTAACTCTCGAAGCATGTAAGCACAAATATTTTCTATGCACAAAATTCCAAATTCATAAATTTTGTCCCATAAGTAATTTGGTCCTCAGAAGAACCCAGCGGTAGAAGAGATCAGTCGTGGTGCGGGAGCACAAAGTGTGACTGTAAAAGCGACAGATTGTGGATCTGAACACTCGGGGAAATTAAATATTTAATAGTTTCATTTCCTTCACTCTGGTGTCGAGGCAAAGCGCGGCGTTAAATTTCGCCACTCAACACGCAAAGTCTCCATCAGCGGAAAATGGGAAATGGAGTGTCTTAACACTAGCTTCCGCTCTGCCTACCTTGCTCTGTATGTGATACAGTGTGAAGCTAAAGCAACACAGTAAAATAAAAACAAAATTAAACATAAACCTCATCGACAATTTAGTAATAATTGCAAATAAAAATACTTAACTATACACATCTAATGTGTATTTTTGACTAGGCCTTATGTTAAATGTTTAACTTTCCAGCTCTTATATTTTGTTATTTCAATAAAAGATGTAATGTTTCAGGAGTACTAAATTGTTATTAAATGTTTAGTTTAAAAATTGTTAAAAATATATTAAACAATGTAAAAAATATTTTTGTAAAATTGTTGTCTATCAAATGTTACTTAAATTGCAAATAGTTACTAGTGCTTGGGGTTGAACAAATAATTTTGAAAGTCACTTACTAGTTACGGGACAGTATTGAATATTTATCAAATTAGACAATACTTATACTTGTAAATAGTTTAAATAAAAGACATTATTTTAAATAATTTAATATTTCTTTTATTTAACCTTCAACTACTTCAGAAATGCAATAAAATGTACATATCTACATCTTTTTCTATTCTATAATTATTCATATCCATAGTAAGAAGCTTCCCGATAAGCTCTGGTCATGTCTTCAGAGTTTCGTCTTATCCTTCGGCCAATAGGTTCTAAGTCATTGTAACATTTTGGAAAAACTTTTTCTATGATTTCTACAGCTTCCTTTTTCTCTATTTGACGTACAGCTAGTACTGAATATAGTGCTTTGGTTTTGACACAATCCTAAGACAACAACCAATTTTAAAATAGGCATATGTGTTTGACATGATAACCTAAAGTAAATTAAAGGTTTGCTCATATTACCTCATGTGCCTTTTTTATTTTGGTGAAAGTAGCATCACCTTGGGACCAGGCACTAACAAAAGAACAATGTGTAAGATTAGCCGCTCTTATTTCGGTACAAGCCAAATGTTCCATATTCCTAAAGTCCAATTGGTTACGACAGTAATCAAACATGTGGATCATCTCATGAGTTAATACACCTTGCACCATGCCTTCCCTTGTTGATACATTTTGACATACTACAATCTATAGACATTAAAAATACACAACTGATTATTTAAACAAAATGTGCATGCTAAAACAGGATGGCATCCTATGACTTATTGTGTGACTCAAGCAAATCTAGAACTCAAAAAAATGATTGGGAAAATATCTGTCTCTAATATGTAATATATTAAAGATTATAGAAAATGAGTTGTGAAAGGAGTATGTTTTATACAATCTTTGATTATTGTATTTTTATAATAAAACTGTTTTAACCAGATTGTTTGAATATATTATGGTAGTCATTTTAAAACATTTAAAATAATGAATTTTTAACAATTCATTTCTAATTCTCAAAAATAATATATAAATAATATTATACATATATAAAAATTAAAATAGTTTTAAAAAATTGTACCTGGTTTAACTGTGGGTCATATCCTCCACTTACTGAATAGTCACATACTTCACATGAAATATGTCTTCTAATGTCAATTGGACTGCCAAAAAAAGAAAATATTAATATATTCTGCAAATTAATATAAATTATAATTCATATACTTAATACATTTCAACTGACCAACCAGAGCTTTTGAGTGCAGCCATCATAACCTTTACAATGGGACCTATAAAATAATAGAAGTATTATTAAAAAAGGCATTAAATAAAGTATATTAGAAGATAAAAACTAAATTTCATCATATACATAATATATACTCCACATTATGAATAAATATTAACAACTTTGCTATGATAAAAATACTTACTTTCTTTTATACACTTGTAAACATTTTTTTCACATTTCATTTTTTCTATTCCTTCTTTTCCTTCTCTACCTAAAATTATATTAGACACCGATGGCTTAAATGTCCCTCGTCTTTCAGGATATAAATCATAGCCCCAAGATTCTTTCTTTTCACTTGCTTGATTGATTTCCCCATCTTGTGACTTATCTTGCGTTACTTTACTACTCTCTGACATCTAAAAATTAATATTATTATGTTATAATTAAATAAAGTATGTGCTGAAAATAAGTAAAAACATAAATTTTGAACTAACCTCTTAGTTCAGTCATTGACTTAAATTGACGCATATTAACGTCATATTTGACATTACTGGAATAATATCGTCGGCATAGAGTCTAAGCTTGCTAACTCCGTTTTTGGTCTTAATGTACTCGTACATATTTGTAATGTAAAAAAAATACAAAACAGACCTTTATTTTATTTCGTATGGTAGAGAATACAAATCAGTTTTCGAAATTGTAAGAACCTTCTGATAATATAGGTAAAAAATATAGTTATTTAAAAACATCGTTTATTTTTGTCTTTTTATTAGGTAAGTATATGATATTTCTTTTATCTGTTCTTTTTACTTTTTTATCCCTTCAAAATTGTTCTGTATTTTATGACTTTTAGGCGTACCTTTATGTATATGTATGCAATTCAGTTCACTTCGTGAATGTCAATCAAGACAATAATTTTAAAATGTACTAAATAATAAAATATTAGGCTTTGATATAATAAAATATTAGATTAAGTTAAAACTTTGAAAAAAATATTAAAACATTAAATCGGACTATTTTCACAATTAATGATTCGAGTTTATACTTGACACTTGTATTTCTCAGTTCTCAGTACTCTGTTTTTCAGTTCTCAATTTCTCATGTTGATTAACGAGAAAAGTTTACAAAACTATAACATCTCGATCATATGTATTTTTTACTAAGTCATGTAAAATACTATCATATGCTCTTTACAACAATGATTTTCACATAATTAGCGATAGTTCTTACATTTAGTTACACAGTTACTTACATACAATACAAGTAAATTTTATTATTTGCTTTTTAAGGGTATAAATAATATTTATTATTTATTAAGTTAAAATTATGAGTAAAAATAACGATTTAATTAAAAAACTTACACTGTGCTTCTACAAAGGTTCACATGTAGATCTTACAGTAAGTAAAACTAAACTACTATACAATTTATAATCTTTGTTTTATAAAATAAGTATATTTAATATAATTATCATACATATATGGTATTTTAGCCTGGTGATATGAAACTGCTGACATGGGATAATCAAGCAATGCTCTTAAATCAAACAATTTATTCATCTTTATTTAAAAAATATCCTTGTAATAAAAGTTTTTCTAGGTTGTTTTTTAAAAAGCTGATTGAAATCTTGGAAGCTGATCAAGAAGTACATGATGATATATATAAATTTGTATGTTCCACTATGAATAATAATGAAAATATTTATAACTACCAATACTATGTAATAAACAATGATTTGAATAATATTGTCACCATAAAGGAAACAAAAAATATGGTTATCAATGGTACTACTGGACTAAAGACTTGGGAGGTAAATATTTAACAAAGATGAGTTCTTCAAATAGATTTTGTACAAAAAAATATGTTACATTGATTGCAGTGTTCATTGTCAAAGTTTGCTTTTCAATACAAGCACCAACCACTTGTATGGCATTCAGTATAACAAATGAATTATAAATATACAGATAATATTAAATATAAATACACAGAAATGGAGAAGCAGTCATGCGACTCACAATTCTGTTCTATGCTCTGAATTTAATTTTGAGACATTGTATCAGAATAGTGAAAATCTACCTTAATATCAATATTATTCTTTTGTTTTGTAGGCTGCTCTCATGTTATCAGATTGGTCCTTAAGTAATGAGCAAATATTTTCTAACAAAAAAATATTAGAACTTGGTTCTGGAGTTGGATTCACTGGCATCACAATAGCAAAACACTGTGGAATAGAATCCATGCTAATGACTGATTGTCATAATGAAGTACTAGAAACTATTGATGAGAATATTCATATAAACTTTCCTAGCATTTCCAATCAACAAATTGATAAAAATACATTTTATAAAACTGAAAATAAAATCATAGGTAGTATTATAATAATTTGTTTTTGCTTCACTCAGTATCAAAGTAACCAGAGGGAACCCAGTGTTAAGACAATGGGTTTTTAACATTCTACCCACTTTTCAAGATATGTTTAGTGTTGAATTGCGGAATACTTTTTTACCGGAGGAAGGAAATGTAAATAATTATTTCCTGAGTAGCTATTGAACTCACAAATGTCACAAGAGTCAGATATCCCACTCTACAACAATAAGCTCATCCTTATAATAATATATCTAAAAAAAATTCAACTATTATTAGTGTAATAAAATATTACCATTTTCAATTATTTGCTCTATAATATTTTAGGTGTTTTAATGTTGGATTGGAATGAAATTGATGATCTGTCTTCTGATTTAATACCAGATATTATAATCGGGTCAGATATAGTATATGATCCATCCATTTTACAGCCATTGCTAAATGTTCTGAATCTATTTCACAATAGAAATAGTAAAGTTCATATATACATTGCTAGTATTATACGAAATCAGGATACATTTAATGAATTTTTAAGGGTATTAGGTAAATATTATGATTTTATTTGTATTGAAATATGTAGTTACTTATTTATTTATTAAAATTAATCAATTTGAAATATTTACTAAAAAAAAATATAATTTTTCAGAATCATCAAAATTTATTTATGAGAAAATATATCTTACAAAACAAGGTTTTATAGACTGGAATGAAGATGTAGACAAATGCTTATTAAAAATTACTAAATAATATATTTTTGTTTTTTTTTTTCATGTTCATCCGTTCTCCTACACTTTGATAATGATATATATTTTAGTTATAAATCAGCTTCACGCTGTATCCCGCGCTCAGCAGAGTAATACCCTAGTTTTAAGACACTCCGTTCCACAATTTCCGCCGAATTCTGGAGGCATTGCTTGTTGAGTGGCGTGGCCGCTCTTTGCCTCTCCACAGAGCGAAGATTTGAAAATATAATTTTAAATAAATATTTAATTTCCTTGAGTGGAGATCGAATCCACAACCGTCGCATTACAGTCACACCCTTGTGCCTCTGCATTATATTAAGTTGAAATTTTAAAAGAAAATCAAATTTTTCATCAAGCTATGTTGAATTCTTTAATTTTGTTATAATTTTTTTATTAGCTTTTTTATATTAGCTGAGCTGGAGTTTTATCTTTATTTTTTATTACTTATTTTTATTATACGTAATATTAGCGAAATAAATTGTACTTAATAGACACGCCTAAAAGTCATAAGCCAACCAAATACTACAGACCATAGGAGTCTATTAGTCTGTATTTTGAATTTGTTCTTTTGTCAAACTAAAAGTTTCTTGAGTGAGATACCGAAATGAAATTAAGTACATATTAAGGGAAACAAATATTTGGTACTACAATGGAAGTCAAAGAAACCCGTAGTAGAAAAAGAAAAACAAAAGAACTTGACAGTGATAGGGAAGAACCTGTGTCTAAAAAGAAAAATTCTGTTAAAACCACAAGTGCTAAAGCTAAAGTAGTTTCTGTTAAAAAAGATATTGTTAAGGAAAAGAAGGAACCTAAAGTAACGAAAAAGGTAACAAAAAGAAATATTAAACCAGTCAGTAGCAATGACGTGGATGATTCAAATAATCCCAATGCTGAAAATGCAACTGAAATTAATGATGATCCTTATAATAATTACTGGAATGAAGCTGAAATGCTGTCGTATTTTGAAAATATACCTCAACAACTCGCACAAAAGTTTATTTGTCTTTTGTCAGATGGCTGCACATTACCATTTATTGCTAGATACCGCAAAGAAGCTGTAGATCATCTCATGCCAGACCGGTATAGATATATTCTAAAATTCATATAAAACCTTGTAAGAATGTGAGAATATTATTCTTTAGCTACTCAATTTAGCAGGGTAAGCAGAGAGAGCACAGTGTTAAGTTCATTCTGTTTTCAGCTTTCTGTCCGAAAAACTAATACAATTCTTGGTGAATGACAGAACTCAATGCCACACTTTTTCTATTATCTTCTCTTGTGTTATATTCCTAATAGTATTGGTACCACTTACATATATTTATTTAATACTTTATTATATACATAGAGAAAATATTAATATAACAAAGAAAATAAAAGGCAATAATATTTTTTTAGGCTTCAAGAGTTGTATGAAAGTTATCAAAATGTTATTGAATTTAAAAAGAAAGTAAAGTCTGTATTGGCCACATTGAAAAAGTCCAACAAGCTTACTCCAGATATAGAGCATAGCATATTGAAAGCTAAAAATTTATCTGAACTTGATTTAGTGGTAAGTTTTTATAATAATTCTAATGTTAATATTGCAATTATAATCATATTATTGTTTAAATCCTGTCAAAATATATATAAAGACAAAACTGTCTATAAGTGATTGGAATTTATAATATTTTTGTTGCTTAGTTTCAGTTAACATGAGCCTGTTATTTTCATATAGCAGGGAAGGCTATTCCTTTACTCACTGTCTGTCCAACTTTCAATATAATCTCAATCAATCAATCTCAATGCATGTTGAGTAACAGTACTCAACACATTGCTTTGTCTTGTTACCAAAATGAGGAAGTGAAAATCATTTATATGTATTATAAATACTTCATATTACTTAAAGTGAGCATTGAACCCTCAACTGTCATATATACAATCAGACCCTGCTGCTGGTTCACAAGTCTTTTTGTCTTATTTAATTATAAATAACATGCTTTCATAATAAAAGATTTAATTATTATTATTAATAGCATAACTTATTTTTATAGTATGGCCCTTTAAAGTCACATTCCTTGTCTTTGGCGGAGCGAGCTCGAAAGTTAGGCCTAGAATCTTATGCAGTTAGATGTCTTAATGGAGAATATATAGATTTAAACAGCCTTTGTGATAATGACAATGATGATATATCATCATTTGAAAAAGTAGAAACTCATATAACACATATTGTTGCTGACATTATATACAAGGATACTAGAGTTTTACAACATATGAGAACATTGTAAGTATATACATTATACGTATTGGTAATGTGTGATATTAAGTGTTTTTATTGTATTCTAAATTGCAATATATTTATACTTATCTTGTCAATGCTTATTTTAGAAAAGAAGAAACTCGATTTACTATTCAGAGCAACAGAACTAAAAGTTCAACAAAGGAAAAAAAAGATAATGACAATAAAAAAGTTGACACTAAATCAAATCCTGAGACCTATAAATTATATTTTGAATGGAAATGTCCTGTGCAGTTTGTTAAATGTTATCAAACATTAGCAGTTAATAGAGGGGAAGATGAGAAAATACTTTCTGTTAAAGTTATAATACCTGATTGGTTCTATAATAAACTTGAGAGGTAAATAAATGGCCTAAATTAATTTTAAAAGTATGTCTGTGATACTTTTTTTTTCAATATTTTTATATTGTTTTCACTCAATTAACTAAGAAATTCAAAGTTTTATTTTCCTTCACCTGTATTCTGCATTTAGTAAAGCAGGTTGAGGCAACCAAAGAAGAAAATTAGGGTAAAGGTGGACAATGGAATGCCCAGTATTAAGGTATTTCATGCCCAGTTTTTGCGGTTTTTTTCATTTTAAATTTTCGAGACATTGAGTGTTGAGTAGCGGACCTCAACACCGCCCTTTATCTTATCAGAGAGAGAATTCTGAATTGGGAATAGATTATTTTGTTAAATTTTGGAAATTAAAACTATTTAAATATAATCATTGCTGTGAGCAAGAAACAAATCCACATCTATCACATTTACAGTCACATGCAATGTCACTGTGCCACAACGGTCGCATAACTTAATTATTTTTATCATTTGACTGTTTTTAGATACTGTCTAACGTTATGGAAAAATAACCACTTGGTCCACAAAGGTCTTGATGATGCATACAATCGTCTCATAAAACCATGGCTCACAAGACAAATTAGATCAAATTTAACGCTTACAGCGCAAAAAGAAGCTGTTAAAACATTCACTAATAATCTTGAGAAGTATCTTTTAACTGATCCAATAAAGAATAGAGTCATAGCGGGCTTGGATCCAGGTTTTAAAGCAGGTTGTAAGGTGATTTATATAAGTTTTGTCTATAATTATAAATCAGGCGTTTACCAGAGCGAGGGAATGAATTTTGCTTAAAAGTGTTTATTTATTTTATAGGTGGGAATTATTGACATAACAGGGGGCAAGTTAGAAGCATGTAACATATATCCCAAGTTTCATTCCCATCAAGACCAAGCGGCTGACCAATTAAAAGATATTCTAGCAAAGTATAGGTATATTACTATTTTTTTTTGTTTTATATTTCACCCTGAGAGTGAAAGGGCCTAATCAAAATTACTGTAATAAGAACTTACGTGATCTTTTCTAAGATTCTATAGTACTTTCTGCTTTAAGATATTTTAATAAAATATATTGTTTGAAAATACTCTCACAAGACCGTAAAAAAAGTTTAATTCTAAATATAGGCGGTCGGGGCGCAGTGGCACAAGGGTGTGACTGCAACGCGACGTTTGTGGGTTCGATCCCCAAAAATTACTCATGGTAGAAATAAAAATTATTCTGGTCATCACCAGTACCTAATAATTGTAAGTTTCAAATATCTCGCCATAGGAATTCTTAATTGATATTTTTGTGTTCTTTTTTAGAGTTGAACTAATCGGCCTCGGCAACGGTACAGCTTGCCGGGAGACCGAAATGTGGCTAAAAAAACATCATATATCCGATGGCATTCCTATTATTATTGTACCTGAGCAAGGCGCATCCATTTACTCCATTAGTAAGGAAGCCCAAAAGGTGACTAATAAATAATAAAGTGTTGAAGATTGGAGTACATATCTTAATGGGAATGAAGTGTTTTAACACTAATTTCCGATATTTCTGTGCCTACCCTGCTATGTGTGGGATACGCCGTGAATTCAAAAATATAATTTCCCCAGTTAGAATCTAACCCACAACCATCGCGTTTGCAGTCGAATGCTTGTGCCCATGCCCATATACGTCATGAAACCTTTAATTTTTTTTTAAAATTATTATTTCCAGGAACATCCCAACATGGATCCAAATTTGATATCGGCACTGTCAATTGCTAGACGAGTTTTAGATCCTCTAGGTGAATTGATTAAGGTAAGCCAGGAAATTAAAATAATAATTCCTCTAAGTGTATAACGAACTAACAAATATCGCCTTTACTTTAAATTCTGTACCGCTAAATGTTGATTGGCCGTCCAAAATGGCGTATTTATATTAAAATTAATAGTTTTATAATAAATACAGGTAGATCCAAAAAATTTGGGCGTGGGTCTGTACCAACATGATATACCACCGAAAATGCTAGAAGGTGCCTTAGATGCCACTGTGGAAAAGGTCGTCAGCCTTGTGGGTGTGGATCTTAACACTGCTTCACAAACTATGTTAAGGTAAATATAGGTTTTAACTTTTTATTTTTTTATTTTGATTTACTATGTAAGTAATAAATTTCTTTAATTTGGCGTTATATTGCGTTTTTACGATTCCCGACCGGAAAATTAATTATTTAATATTTCCATTTTTGTCGTTCTGGTAAATTGGGATACGGGAAATTGGGAACAGATCGCTTAACACTGGGTTTCCTCTGCCTAACACATAATATGCGGGATACCGCGTGAACCTAAAAAAAGACATAATTTTCAGACGTATTTCCGGTTTAAACGAAGGCCGTGCTAAAAAGCTTATAGCGTACCGTCAAGACAAAGGCGGTTTTAAGACGAGAGCTGAAATACTCAAAGTTAGTGGAATAGGAAATATTACGTATCAACAATGCGCGGGTTTCTTAAAAGTATTGGGAGGCTCGGAGCCATTGGATTCAACGATCATACATCCCGAAAGTTATTCTGTTGCTAAAGCGTAAGTATTATTTACATTTTTTTAAAAAAAACTTGTTATGTGTCTCAGTGTCATGTCTAAAATGAAGTTTTAAACTTAAAACTTATTTCGCAATTCTGGAAAGAAACTTATTATTGGTATTTTGTGTATTTGATTTATTAACGAATATAATATTTTCTGTTTTATAATAACGTTTTCTAACACAGAAATATATTTTTTAACAGATTTTCAAAAAAAATAGGAGTCAACATAAAAGAACTCGCTCAACCAAATTTTCCTGAATTGGTAGAAAGAAAATGTTTATCAATAGATATTATAGTAATGAGTCAAGACTTAGAAACCGAAGTTAGTACATTAGAACTAATAATAAATGCGTTCAAACAGAAAGCTTATGAAGACAACATGATTACATTTTGTAGACCTGTATACTCTATGACTATGCAAGATAAGAGTCAACTGGAAAAAGGGATGTCTCTGACTGGTAAGACTTGAAGTATAGTACTGTCGTGACCGCCCTGAAGCTAGCTCAGTTTTTGCGTATTGTGCCCTCAGGGAGAAAAAAATGTTAAGATAAACATTTGTAACTTCAGGGCAGCCATGACTTGTACTTAAATACATATTTACTAACTTGAAGAAAATATTATTCAAAACTTAAAATTAACGTTTTGTATTCGGAAATATTGCTTCCAGAAAATATGTTGAAGATTTTAGAGTTTAGACCCTCTAGATAATAGTTTTTGGTTTCCTTTATTGCTTTTATATCAGGGGTTTCTCAATATCAATTAATTTATTTCAGGTGTAGTACGCAACGTAGTCCCATTCGGGTGTTTCGTGGATTGTGGGGTCGGAGACAACGGCCTCATACATACAAGCAACTTGGGAAATGCTCAACTAAAGCTGGGCGATAGAGTCGCCGTCACGCTTATATCTACGCCTCAACCGAAGAAAATACAGTTAAAATTGGATAAAATACTTGATTAGGGTTTTTTTTGGTTTTTCACTATTTCTCGTATACAGGTGGGCAGAAGGAACCTAGTGTTACGAAACTGCGTTCCCTATATTCTGCTTAGTTTTTGAGATTGCATTGCTTGCATCTCACAAGAAAATGAAAACAATTCGTTCCTCCTAGTGGAAATCGAATCCACAACCGCTGCGTTTGCAGCCAGATTGCTTTTGCGTTACGACGGCCTTGACTTGATTTACTTAAATGACCTTTTTATCTATGATATGTTTAATTTTAAGTTATGTTGAAATAAATTATTTTTTCAATTATAATTGTTATTTATTAATATTAAAGATATAATAGTTAAGGGTATATAGTTATATGGTATTCTTCTATTCGGCTTCTAGAATCGCAGTTTCATATTTAGGATTTAGATTATATACGTGGAAAACAGCCTTGTTCACTATAGCGTCGCATATTCCGGACGTTACCCTTAAAACAAAATCATTATAATTTATAACAGTAATTTTTATTTATCTGTATTTTTTAAAACTAAACTGATTTTTTAAAAAAAAGAACATTAAAATGAAACCTACAACCTGACGCATTTAGTCATACGCTTGTACCACTGCGCCACGACTGGCCTGTATTTCGACTTTTTCACACATTTATGTGTAAAAATTGCATAGTAAGTGACAAACTGAACTTATACTTTATATACAAAACCATTTAACAACTGCATTTCTTACCGTTTGCTCAGCTTAGGTCGTGATTCAGACTCAATGACATGAACCAAATAGTCATAAGTGGGTATATCTTCTGTGGCGTAATACTCTATTTGGGTTCTGAACATCTTGCTGTGTAATGCATCCCTGATAAATGGAATGAGTTTCATGAATAGATATAAAAGGTATATCTAAAATCCTGTTGTTTTAAAAAGTAAAATACATATATGTAACATATATGGAAAAATATTAATAAAAATACATATATGGAAAAATATTAATTACCATAGTATGCCATCAATTATTTTTATAATATCGGACATTGCCATGTTATTTCCACCGTAAATTTCTGGACGAGGTCCGTAGTTATTGTCAGATGAGAACAGATCGTACTGCGGTGGCTGAAAGTTATAAAGTATACTTTAACAAAATTACTTCCATACAACTTAAATGATAACCCAGTAGAGAGAGAATAAGTGTATTTGCATAATATACCGTTTGTCTCACAGAATAAAAAAGCATCAGTAAAAAAATATAAAAATAATAAATAAACAATAAGAGTACTCTCATGTATGCATATTACTACTGGTGGTTACTAAAATTAATCTGAACACAGTTTAGATCGATTTTTACAGTGTATGCAAAATTTTTAAGTTTTAACTCAATAAGGAAAGAAAAAATAATAAGATAGAAGTAAAAATACACATTTTAAACTACATAGACATTAAGTATTATATATTCATAAAAAAATACCTGTTCCCACATTTGTTTCAATAACATCCGCGGATATCCATCTCGCTGGCCCTTGGATGATACTGACAGTGACATACCAACGTAAGACGGTTGTGGCTTCTTCAAATCCAATACGTATGGTGGGCAATCGTTAATATTCTGAAAATTATTATTATATATATTTAGTTAAATGAGCACAAAGCGTTTGACAAGTTTAGCAAGAAATAATTTTGAAATATTTGGACGTCAAAATTTTGTAATTATCTTTCTATACATATCTAAATAACAATTAAGTAGTACGTACGTATTGCATTTGTAATAATCAACTGTTTCTTTAGTTTCTTAATGAGGGCATTAAGAAACTAAAGAAACAGTTGAGGCCAATCTAAGCGCAGAGGAGTTATTGTAAACGGGTTCCCAGGGTTCCCTCTGCCTATCCTGTTATATGCGGGATACAGTATAAAGTAAAAAAAAAAATGCTTACTGGGTGTGTCAGACCATCTTCAGTGATAATGAATTCCTGCTTACATTTTTCAGTTTTAGTCCTTCGTAATATCTCGTTTTTCTGATAACGTTTACGTTCAGTTAAATCTAAGATTTCACAAGTTATTGTCGTTCTGAGGAATAGTAAATTATTTAAATTAGAAATATACTAAGATGCAAGGGAGGTTCGAGTCTTACATCTATAATGTACTTAATTATTGTTTTCAGTCAGACACGTGTCTCGATATGTGGTAACTAAACCTTAAATAACCGACATAACTTGTGAACATAACACACTATCTTTCTATTCGCGGCGATGAGTACCAGCACTTAACACGCAATACACTCCGCCGAATTATACGGCGGAGTGTCTTAACTGTGAGTTCCCTTTGCCTATCCCGCTATAGGCGGAATATAGCGTGAAGCTGAAAAAAAACTTGAAAAAATAAAATGGAAAACAGATAGTTTCAAGTCTCTTTAATAAAAAAAAACATACGTAAGCGTAGCCGGTTCTTGTAGGGTGTAAACTGTGATGGTGATCCATTCTGTGCTCTTAGGCTGAATGACCCCCCACCACGGCGTCATTACTATATTGATAATGTTAGCTATTCTTTCTCTGGGAAAATAATAACAATTTTTACATATTAATTTTGTATATAAAATTAATTTAGCTAATTTTAAATACTATTTTAAAAGGCCAGTCATGACGCAGGGGCACAAAGCTTGACTGTAAACGTGACTGGTCGTGGGTTCGATCCCTCCTCGAGGAAATTAAATACATATTTATATTTAACTTAACTTTAGGTTCCCTCTTTTTACCCTGCTGATTTCTTAAAAAAAAATTTGATATACAAATATACATGAATACAGTTTCAACTCACGGCATCCAAATAAATCGCAATACGTGATCCGTGTCATTGTTTATGGCTATAATTTCCCTTAGGAGCGAATGTGTTGGCATAATCGGTAACGTCATATGCTCCTTGGACAAGTACACCTAAATAATGTAGTGAAAAGAGTAAAAGATAAAAGTTAAAATAAGCCACTTCATTAGATTTTTTTATAACTCTACTAAAAACACCTTAATACGAAATACCGTGATAGGTACCTGCAAGGTAAAACATATGTATATAACAGTAGTAAACTAGTTTGGTTTATAATATATCCGTAGCATTGTAGACCCATAAAATCTAGAGTTAAACATTAAATTGGGAGACAGATTAAACTTCCGAGTTACTTAATTATTTACTTATTTTGACAAAATCTATACTAACAATATCATTTTTATGTACTGATCGGACTAGCTTCTCCACGTATAAAGGAATATCTAGTCTTGTTTCTACGCAGTTGGGGAGACCGCCTTGCCCTTTGACGAGTATTTTGACTATGTCGTATCCGAAGGAACAATAAAACATCACCTATGGGGCAAAATACATATTAGTGTTTCATTTACAAATAACTTGGTCTCTTTTCTAACGTTATTCGTCCGGCTAATAGAATGTATAAAGAAAAACTGGTTTTGTGCATATGTAACAGAAAATTGTTATATGTCTGTTAAAAGCAACAAATACATATCAACGAAAATCAACGTCTATTAAAAAAATATTAACATTTTCCAACACACGCCTTAAACACAAATAAATAATGTACGCATTTATGTACGCACATATACCTAAACCTTTTTTTAAGTTTCATTGTAGTAGGTTGTATAAAATAAATATCGCGGTTGATAGTCCAGTCCATTGATATATCAAATATAATACATAAAAATAACCTCATAATCAATCATTTCCGTTGGCATAAATGCAAAAGGTAGAGCAATTTTTTCCATCGGCGGCACTTCAGCGAAGTATTGCAGACAACGTATCACCGTTTCATGAGCCCCCGTGTTACCACGTAAAAGACGCCAAGTAGCAAACACCTCCGTGGGATTGTAGAGCCATAAAATCTAGAGATGGAAAAAATAATCATAAAAAAAACAGTAAAATAACATTTTTAAAATAACAGTAATAAATAATCATAATTTGAGAGACATGGTTTTTATTATTAAATATAACCAGAAGTTGAAAAAAATATTCATAAAATAACATATATATAAAATATTTTTAGTATAAAAATCTTACTCGTGTCACAGGATCCAAATTGTTAATGGGCACACGGCCGCAGTCTAAAACAGTCAAATAATCGTCCACGTCGATATTTCTCCTTAGAGGAGTCAAAAATCCCAAAGAATTCGTACAAGTGTTCAGATTGACAAATATCTCCAAGGTCCTTTGGTTGGGCATCGTCATAATAAAACACAGCCTATGACGAGCTTCATATGCGTATTTAAATTTTATGTGTAGCAAAATAGGTGTGTCTGGCTGCAAGTGTTTGTATCACTATTTACCAAGCATGTAGCAGGGCATGCAAAGGGAGCAAGTGCTAAGGCACTCCGCTACCTATTTTCTCCGAATTCTGAAGGCATTGCGTGTTTGGTGGCAGAAAGTTTTGCTTCGACCGGATCAAAGAAATGAAAATATTAAAGACTTATTTTCCTATAGCGGAATTCAAACCCAAAGTAGTGGGAATCAACCATACAACCTGTCGCCTTAACAGTGACACTCCTGTGCCCCTGCGCCACGACTGGCCTCAATATAATATAATGTTTTTAAATAATATTTAATATAAAAATATTATTTGGCATATTACTTTGTTCTCATTTCTCTTAGAAGATCCTGTTTCTTCTAATAGAAACGAATACAATTTCGACATATTTTGGAAACACCAAGATTTAACACATTTTATATTTTCATTTCTCCGCTCTGGTAATGAGGAAAAGCGACGGAATTGTCTTGATGGGAACGGAGTGTCTTAACACTATGTTCCCAGGTTCCCCTGCTGCACTGCGCGAAGCTTTTTAGCTTCATTCTTTACAAACTTTCAATTGTGCTACAATTTTGTCGCTATTAATTTAAACAACCATAGCTACAACCTACTAACCGCTACAATACCGTTCATGGGTGACAAATCAACCAATTGTCTATGATAACACGTATGCCTCATTTCATAAGTGGAGATACCCACTTGGACCTCAGACATGATACAATCGCATATCTTCTCTCTACGAAAACTAAACGGCACTGGCACATTATATAAACAAGCTAACACAAAAATAAATTCTACGTCATTTGGACGAACACAAAGGTCCGGAGCGTGTAAATTAACAATTAAAGGTGAATTAGGACGACAATCTTGTAATTTTTTGTTGAATCTGAAAAATAACATTAATGTAAGAAATATCATTAGTTGTTAATTAATGTTTATTAAATTGCTAGTAAATTATACGAACTCTTCCACATTAACTATATTCCATACACAATGATCGCTGAAAGTGATAGGGCATCGTACAGATATGGTACGCTTGACCTGAAATCACTTTTTATATAATATATTTTATTTTTTTGACTGTAGACTATAAGATAATTAAAAACAAATATTAATAAATAAATAACAGTTTAAATTTTATAACAATTTGTGATAAAAACAAAAAAATCATTTTCTTACCTTAATTGTTGGGTAAATCCCGTCATACCAAATAATTAAAATAGTTTTCTTAATAGGTTGTATTTCTTCTATTTCATCATATTCAGTACGATACAAAACTGTATATTTAATATCTATTTGTCGCGAACCAGCCCCATTTGCAATTGCTGTCATTTTAACTTCACAGTAATGCGATGGCTTGAGGCTATTCTATTAATAAAACACAAATTTATCTTTCAAAAATAAAATGTAACTAAAGTAAAAAAATCTTAATTTTATTGACATACTTACCTAAATGAGAATATCACAACTAAATGCTTTAAGCAAATACTTGAACGTTGACACACTTGAGAATATATTTAACATAAGTAATCACGACTAAAGAAAAATATAAAAAAATATAAAGAAAAATATGAAAAAAAAAAAATATTTTCATATTTTCATATTATAAACAAATATAATAAACTTACGACTGAGGACTCAATTTCAAATTGATCACCGCTATAGTCATCTCCCATGCCGTTAATTACATGATATAGCTTGGAAGTAAAAAAGCAGGAACCGTAGTTGTAAAGAGTGATCGTCGTTGAAGCTTTTTCTCCTACTACTGTATCATGAAGATTAAATATTTTTGGCAATACCTATTAAATACATTTAATTTTTATTAAACACAAAAAAAATATATTTATATTTTTTTTGTTTTCATATTGAATACAGTAAAGTAAGCCTTCGATTGTCATTTTCTCCTCTAGTAGGAAAAAGTGCGGCGCTTCTGCCTCTCAACCCGCAATCCGAATCCGAATCGAAAGTAGAGAATGGAACAGTGTCCTAACAGTGATTCTCTCTGCCTGCCTGCCTCACAAGGTGCAGCGCAAATATTTACAAATAATAATTAATACGATATTAAACAAAAATATTTTGTAAGCTTACTTTCAAATTCGGTAACTCAGAGAATCCAGTAATTTGGATAAATAACTCCGTCGGTTGTCCAACTGGCCTTTAAACATATTTCATTATAAAAAAATCAGATATTATTTTGGTGATATTAGATATAGGTAACTTTAAAATTATTCCCACTAAAAAGCATTTAAGTAAGGTTTTGGGCCCCATGCCACTTTATGAATTAACAATCTATTCATCTACCCATAATGAACATGTTTTATGTATATTACACATATACTCGTTAGTAGCGGTATCTAGGAATATTAATCGCTCATAATATAGACAAAAATAATAATACGAAAATATTTCAAAATTAACAAGAAACTAACTTTCCATCAATCAAGCAAATACAAGAGCACACAACTGTTGTTTCATACACCTTGTCGTGTTGTTTTGGGAAGAACCACCAGTGGTATCTCACTATCTCTTTAGGAGGTAGCACTATACTACCGAAACTATCGCCACCCAGCCAAGACACGTTGCTTAGTATCCTCATACTGAAAACAAAATACAAATAAATAAATAGAAGTCATCATACTTCTTAAAAAAAAATCAAATTTCTTTCTTAAAAAAAAAATTGGCCGTTATGTCGCAAAAACACGTATTTCGACACTATGAAGGGAATCAAGATTATGAAAGAAGAACAATATAAAAGAGAATTATGAAATTTGACAGCTAGTACCTACTAGTTCAGAAAAATCTAATAACTGTACATTTGTGGTTAAATCCTAAAAAATAATAGCCTTCGCCGCTATTTCAAGTGAGGTATCAAATGAAATGGCTCTGGCTAAGCTAAACTTGAATGTCAGAAAAAGTTCGAGACATCCAATTTTTGTACGGAACCCTCGTTGGACGAATCCGACTCGCACTTGTCCGGTTTTTTGTCATGTTATAACTTAAAGTAATGTCCGGTAATCAATGTACCATACAAACGGGAAAATTAATATTTGTTTTATTTATGAGTATAGATACTTACTGTATCTCCATTCTAGTTAAATTGTGCATAAAAGCAGTACAATAGTTGGTGCACCCTGTGATCGTCGGCGGGAACTCGTAGACGGCGTGCGTGTCCGGATTGTAGCCGTGCGACATCATCTCCACTTCGCTAACCTCCGCGCTGCCGATTAGGCAAATACGAGCCTGTTTCATATTAGAATAGCTAAGTTATTTAAATTAAAAATTCATCATTTAAATAATTTCAAAATATTAGTTAAGTAATTCTTTCACCTTCACGTTGTATCCCGCATGAGGTTACAGCACAGCAGCAAGCAGGATAGGTAGAGAGAATCTAGACTGTCTCTAGAATCCGTATTCTGGAGACATTGCATATTGAGTTTACCACTCATTCTGCATCTTTAATCTTTTTGCATCATTTAAGCAAAATTTTAGAGTTAGCCTAAACTACTTTATGCGGGATATTATTACATATTTAAAAACTTAAGTTGGTAATGCAGATTAGTAATTATGTCGTTTAAACAGGTGACGCCATGAGCGGGTCGCTAGTATTTAGGTAATATTTTCATTTCCTCGTTCTGGTAACGAAGCAAAGCACGCCTCGCGTTGAGTTCCACTATTCAACACGCAGTTCCTTTAGAGTTGAGAGGAAAATGGAGAACGAAGACGGAGTGTCTTAACACTAGTTCGCAAGTCCCCATGCTATATGCGGGATACAGCTATAAGCTAAAAAACATTGTAATAATATTTAAGTCAAATAAATGAGCTTACAGTTTGAGATTTATTAATAACAAGGTCCCAGTTTTCACAGTACTCCCCAAATGATATCGGCTCCAACGCAACCGTCACTATTTGCCATCCACGCCCTTGCACGATACCGCACATAGGCATTACAACGAAATTCCTACATATTATTTACATGATAATAAGAATAAATATTAAATAGTAACGTACTATGAGCATTCGTCATTGTCATAACAAATTGCTGTCTATAATATTTTAACTGTGGAAATGATATCCATTCTTCGCATTCAATACTTTTTTTATCATTATTACGTGCAATTGCAAAGGTTTATCAATGTTATTCTCCAGGTTTCACATTAGAGTAAAATACTGCCCACTTTTTGAAAAGAGAGCCTCCTTATATTAAGAATAATATTTTATAGATATTATTATTATCTGAGGAGACTGGATTGTTTTTAATGTTATGTATATTTAATGTTTATTATGTTTTTTTATATATGTCACACACAAGTTTTAATAAGTACACGAATACATGCAATTGTTTCTTACGTTTTGTAAGGGGCTCCAAATTTGAAATGCATGGGTATTCCCGATTTGTTAGAAAGTAGAAAGTTTGTGAATGTTGTTCTAGCAGGAACTGTTGGTGGTAGAACGACCTATTTAAAAACGAAAAAGACATTAAAATACCGTTTTAGTTCTCAGTTCTATTACCTTATTTTTCGCTTTGAGCGTGCCAGCTGAGCACGAAATCACTTTTCCAATTTCACTTTGTATAGTGAACACATGGCGGGAAATTTAACTTTCTCTATATTTATATCCGAATTCGTGTAAAATTTCCAACAATTAGCTACCCCCTTTAAAGCGTACCAAGAGTGTACCAAACTACCAAAGCGGCGTAACCCAACGCCTCACTTCTTTATTATTATTTATAATACATATATATATATTTACCTATGACTTGTAAGGCTGAGGCCGGGGACTTGCATGGTGCATAATATAGGTATATTATGTACCATACAACCCTATGGTCAACACAAGTTCTTGTGGTACAAGTCAAGTTTTTATTTTTGTATAAATACATATTTTTTTAAAATTAAAATTAACAGGAAAAACCTCGGTAGGACAATCCCACTCCGTACTCCACTCAGCACAAGGCAACCAAGTATTACCAATGCAAGGTATTCTGTACCAAGTGTGTTTAATTTTTATATATTCGGATTCATCATCATAAGATTCCAATTGGAAATCTCCGCACAGTAAATAACCGAAAACTTCGTTATCTAATTTAGGTCTGTAACAACACAAGATATATTAAAAAGAATTTTATTTAAAAATATAAAAATAAATAATAATTCTTTTTTAATATTACCTGAATCTTATAGTGAATAATTTAGACTCATTGGGTGGAATATCACAAGTTATTGGATCAATTAAGAATACATTGTCAGGATCTGCAAGAAGTGAAGGTAGATATCAAAATATTTTAACTTTATAATTTAGCTCTATTTTTTATAAATTAGCACAGATTATAAATATCTAGCAAGACGAATATACTGCATGTAGGTACTTATATCATTTTGTAAGCTCTACACTCACCTTGAATCCAGGTCATGGATCCTTCTTGTGATTCATGATTTGTGACACACAACGTTTGCGATATATTAAAAGTGTTATCGACTACACTGCCATTACCAAAATCTAGATGTTTTTCATAAACGGATGCCGACGGAATATAAGTTAATCGGTTAAGGCTGTTCTCCATTAAATGAGCTGATCGACTCTTTCTTTTCCAATATTTTTGAAAAATATGATTTTTCAAATCGTAAAACGGGGTTCCGGGTAAGACAACTGAAGCTAATATAGTAAGATATAAAGGTTCCTGTCAAATAAATATTTATAATTTTACGTCAATATACTTATTTATTTCATTGAATTTTAATGGACATAATATAACTAAAAAAATTCAGAAACTATCGTGTAGCACTTGGATAGTGTATAAGGGGAACCGTGATAGTTGAAGGTGCTAGGTACAGTACTATTTTGATTTCCATGCTCTGTTTAGTAAAGTGCGACTGATGATACATGAAAAAAATTTGCTGCTGAAATCAAAGATACATTTTAAGAGCTTTTAATATATGAATTCAAATCCCATCCCATCAAGAAACTATAAATTTCTATTTGCTATCATCCATCTTTACACATTAAATATGTATTTACGCTCCTGAAGTTACTTACACATTAAATATTCCCTTTCTTTCTGTATTGTGTTTCACTTAACGAACAACGGGAAGGTTTTATATAGATTAAAAAAAAGTAAACAAGTATACTTATTACCTGATTTAAAACTAAGCAAATTAATTCTGTCGTATATACACCTAACGCTGTGGCGGAAAATATTATTGTTGTAGCAATACTTTCAAAAGCTCTAATAACACCGCAGTTCCCTGTTGAAATCTATAAGAAACAAGGATCAAATAAAAAAAACACTGTATTAAAATTATGATAAAAATGTGCTAAAGGTCATTTTTGACAAAACGTAGCTTTCATACCAACATTAATATAATATTTTTCGTGTGTAACATCATTATTAAAATACCAAACCCCTCAATATTACTAGTCGTTATTTCATCGGCCAGAAAACCACGAAAAGTTGAATTGTCAAGTATTATTTCCATTAAAGGCCTCTTGTATCCTAATTCTAGTTTAATACAAATATTATATTCTTACTTGAAAAAATCCAACAGCACCACAAGAAGGTAAAAGCCATTGATAAGTAGCATCAATGGATGATTTGTTTACAATATTTACTACATCCGTTCTTTGTTCGCAGACATTTTTGACAACTCTAAATACAAGTTGTTTTTTATTGATAGATATTTTAGGACCTAAGTAGAGAAAATTATTTAGATTAAGTATTAAAAGTATTGAAATGACTATAGTCATAACTATAAAATTACATAGGTACCGAATCAACGAACTACCGTCAGCGAGGCTTAAGTTGAGCTTTGCATTACTTTAGGTGAGCATCAAAAGTAAAGTACAAAAAAAATCAACCTTAAATTTTTTTTTTTTTTCTACACTTACTTCTATATCTTCTATACCAGACGCTTTTCTCTATGTTCATTAAGCCTCGCGGAGTGTACTGTATTTCTATAAACAATACTTATGTAAAAAAATCTAATGTATGTTTTCATTTACCAAAACATTTTCCTTTTAAATTCAACCGGTACGTATTACCAGATGTATCGCCTATAATATAATAATCAGTGTACAACTGATGGGAACTTTTCGGCTTAAATACAATTTTCAATTCAGCCCAATCGAGTGGCTTTACAGGAGTGGAATTTACAGATACCTTGAAAACTTGGTCTATGTTGTCCAAAATATACATCAACGACACACGATATGTCAAATGTAACTAAAAACATAAATTAAATGATAATTGAAGCAGATGACAATAAATATAACGAACAGTTCCTTTCAATTAAATATTTTTGTTTAATTTGGATATAGGTAATCAGCTACTTACGTCCGTTAAATTTTGAATTAGTATAATCTTTTCAGTTATAGTATCAATAGGTACCAAACCAAAATCGACAGTCTTTGTTTCTGTAATACTATCTGCAGAGAGGTTTTGCATTGTTATATTGAAGGAGTAATTTGCATATATAAATTAGATTTAAGCTTTTCTAAAAACAATATAGCAATAGCTTAAACAGAGTAGGCATTAACTTTTAGGGTTTGACATATTGTATTTAATGTCATTCATAAAAAAATATATACGGTATTAACACATATCAAAAAAAGTATAATATGTGACGATTGACGAATATGAAATAATGCAAATTTTATAACTATTATTAACAGGCCGTAGCAGCATGTCAATCATTGTTGCTCTCAGTAACTATAATAGTTTAAATTGATTTTAGTAGTAAATATCATAATAATAATAGAAATATAATTACGGTACAGTATCTTACCGTAATTGTTGTTGAGACTAGAACATACTGTGTATTATCTAATAATAATAATAATAATAATAATAAAAACATTTATTGCCATAAACAACATATACACATTTAACAAACAAATTAACAATTTAACAAAAGAACATTATGGCAAAAGGTATAACTCAGCTAAATGATGCTTGAGTTTTTACTCTCAAGCATCGCTGTTTTTCAGTTACACCTTGGATCACGGACAAACAGACTCTCACAAAAAAGAAAAATAATAAGAATAGAATTAAGGTATCCGTTCATGGGTGTGTGCGTGTGTGTATGTGCGTGAGTGTGTGTGTGTGTTTGTGTGTGCGTGTGTGTGTGTGTGCGTGCGTGTGTGTGTGTGTGTTCTTATTTGTGCCTATATACACCTTTACATCCGGTTTGGAATAAATAAATAAGTTTTAATAAGGAGAATAAATCATACATCAATAATACTAGTACACTAATTTGAAATTTCAGGCCTAGAAATAATATTTTAAGCTCTTTTTATCCGTGTTATGATTTTCTGCATCAAGTTGCCGTTTTAGTAGTGCGCTTTTGTATTTATTCTTAAAATTAGCTGCACTAATTTTAACTCTTAGGGGAGGCGGTAGGTCATTCCAAATTCTTGCTGCAGAAAACTTAAAACATCCGCGATAGCGGGATGTGTAATGTGGGGGTATATTCAATAGGTTCCGGTTAACTGGCCGAAGGCTTCTGTTACCATCACTAGCCCAGGTGAGCTTTTCAAATAAGTACTGTGGCTTTTTATTCCACAGAACCCTTTGAATAAGAGACGCGTATTGCACCTCCATTCTTGCACTCATATTTAGTATACCCTTGCGGTTTAGATAGGGTGTTATGTGTTCTCTTCGTGGCACGTTATAGCAAAACCTGATACAAGCGTTTTGAACCCGTTGAATAGCCTTTAGCGTGTACGAGTTTATTCTAGTACTGAAGACAGAACTGCAATAATTAAAGAGGGAAAGGACAAGTGAATCCACAAGTTTGAGTCGAAGGTCCTCTCTTATATAGGATCTGATTTTATACAAGGTTTTAAGTTTAAAAAATGCATTGCTAATCTTGGTGTTGATGTGCTCGATGTACTTCTGTTGAGGATCTATTATTAAGCCAAGGTTGCGAGCGGTTTTCACGAGTTCAATCGCCGTGTCGTTAATTTTTATCTTTCCTCTAACTGTTGTAAGCCTTTCCACTTGCTTCTTAGTGCCCAATAGTAGCAATTGTGACTTAGATGGATTTAGGAATAGTGAATTTTTTGTTGACCAATTGGATATGCGCTTCAAATCCTCATTTATGTTCTGGATGGCATTCTTGGTATCTTCAACTTTAAAAGAGTAATATAGTTGGGTATCGTCAGCATACAGATGGTGTTTGCAGAAATGTATGTGGTTTGGTAGATCTGCTGTGAATAACGAAAATAGTATAGGACTTAATAAGGACCCTTGGGGTACCCCACGCTGAACTGTTGTCAAAGCAGAATATCTTCTTTGCCCGTCATTACCATCAGTAACGACCATTTGTTCTCTATTTAATAAAAATGTCCTAAACCACTGGCAGGTTTCCTTTGAAAAACCATAGCATTCCAACTTGCCTAAGAGTAGCTCTGGGAGGAGGCAGTCAAAAGCGCGTGAATAGTCCAGCAGGATCATAATTGTACTCAGACCCTTGTCTGAAGCTTCGCTTATATCGTCAGTAATATTTAGAAGGGCTGTTTCGGTGCCATGGCATCTGCGAAATCCGGATTGAAATTTAGGTACAATATTGTTGGCATCTAAAAAGGTTAACATTTGATTCAGTATTGTTCTTTCTAGAACCTTTGACAAAACAGGTAGGATTGATATTGGGCGAAGGTCTTTAAGCTGTTCAACACAGTGCTTTTTAGGAATAGGCCTGATCAGAGCACGTTTCCAAGATGTTGGGTACGCTAGAGTTTCTATCGATTTGTTGATGATATCAGTGATAATAGGCAAAGTGACATCTAAGGTGAGTTTTATCATTTCTATATTTAAATCATCATGACCTATTGCCTTAGTTTTAATGTTATTTATTATTTTAAGTACCTCTGATTGTGTTGTTGTTTTTATATTGAACAGTGCGCTGGAATTAATTGCAGGAACACCTGCCCCTTCTATATCACAGTCATTAATAGGTGGAAGATCGAGAAAATGAGCATTGATTTTATCCGGGTCATTAATGTGATCAGGAATATTAATTATTGCATTTTTGTTAGGCATCACTGTATTTTTTAAGTTGTGCCACATTATCATTGGCTGATGCAATGTGTCATTTATATAACTATTAATAAAGGCTCTCTTTTCCCTATCTGTTGCAGAGGTAACAAGATTTTTTAAGTCGCGATAGTATTTTATCGATGAATCATTTTTCTTCGCGTGTGCTTTCACTAGAGCTTTGTCACGTAGAGTCATCATAAATTTAATCATGTTTGTGATCCATGGTTTTGGTGTATTTTTACATATAACTTTTTGCATTGGTGCGTGGATGTCAAATAAGCATAACAAGTAATTATTGAACATTTCCACCATAATATCGACATTATTAGATGCGGTAATTAAATGCCAAGGAATAGATTTTAAATCGTATTTAAACTGTTCCAAGTTTATGTCGCTAAGTTTACGTTTAAATTTAATTTGTCTAATTAGATTCGGCTTTTTTATATCAAGATCGACTAATATCATAGCATGGTCACTAAGACATGGATTATGTACAACTTGAACCCCACGACATCTTGATATGATATCTGTCATTACTACGTCTAAGATGGTTCTTGATGTTTCAGTTATTCTCGTTGGTTCTTTAACTAGCTGCCCTAGGTTATGTTGCTTACAAAAATCCCCTAATTCTCTTGCAATGCTAGTCTCCGTTCGATTGATGTCGATATTCAGATCGCCTAGAATACAAGTATGGTCACAGTGGGCCATGACGTTTAAGATCCACTTATACCATCCAATGCATCACTGACTTTCACAGTTTCGGGTCTGTATGCAGTGCCAATTGCCAAAAACGACTCCTGACAGTCGAACTTCTAGCCAAAATTGTTCAAGTATTGAATCCGGATGAGGATGTGTATGAAAATTTATGCCTTGTCTAATATAGAAACCTACACCTCCACCTTTCTTACCTTGACGAGCTTTATGTAGAAACTTGTAGTCGGGCAACACTGGTGCCAGACTCTCTTCATCAGCTTTCAGCCAGGTCTCATTGATAGCTAAAATGTCAGGGGTGTATTTTTGTACAGTTACAAATAGTTCATCAGTACCAGTATTGAGAGATCTTGCATTTAGCAGCCCTAGTCGCAAAAGATATTTTCTGCCACTAGTCATTGCAAAAATATTTCCAAAATATAATTAAAATTGTCCAGAAACAAAGGAAAAAATAAAACGTCAGTAGGCAAAGTAGAACAGTGTATATATGCACATATTTAGAAAATTTTATTGTGTAGTTATGAATGTGGTGTGTGGTATTGTGTGTGAATGGAAAATATACTTGATATGAATTTGATGATATAATGAACGGAAAACTTAACTTAAAAACAATTAACTTAAACATGTAAACATAATGAATAAAAAGTTTAAACATATAACAATTAAATAATTTTGGCTAAGTTTATGATCCAACACAATTTTTATCAAAAACCCTAAGAATATCCTCTTCTGTGCGCAAGCGATGTCTTAACTTCCCCTGAGCCTGACATACAAAAATCTTTCCATCTCTAGTCCACACATATTTGTATTGATGCTCGCGAGCCAAAGAGCGCGCTTTATAAAATATGAGCCGATTGTGTTTTGTAAGCCGTTCGTTAACATATATGGAGTTTGTCTGTCTAGGTAGGTTTAGGCCCTCCGTCGTAAGATTGCGTCTCACGCGAGCTGCGCGCAGCATTGCATCGCGCAGAGCTCTGCGAGCGAGACACACGACTAGAGGGCGTGGCCGCGCGCGCCCGCCGCTATTTGCTGAATTTGCACTGGTCGACCTCTCCGGACCAGCCCGATGAGCACTAACAATATCTTTTTCATCTAGATCTACGCCTATTTTTTTTGCAACGGAGAGGATGAGGTGAACACAGTTCTCCGCGGGCGTTTCCGGGCATCCTGCTACTTCGACGTCATTAGATAACATACGCTGATCCGGATCAGAAATATCTCCTTTAAGTTGTTCTATGATACTTTCGAGAGCAGTGATATCACACGATTGCTCCTTTTTATTTTCGAGTAAACAAACTCTTGCCTCTAATTGCTCGATACGAATATTCTGATCCCGTATGGTGTTTGTGAGACCATTTATGGCCTCTGTGACGCTGTCCATGCTGTTTCGAATTAAGTTTGCCATATAAAATTTTAACTCTTCCATCATGTTATGGTCAGGGTCCTTCTGGCTTGTACTTGGGCTATTTACCCGAGTAGTTCTTGCTCGATGAGTTACATTCCTACTTTCTGTAGTAAATGTCGGCGTACTTATGTTTCCTACTTTAAGCCCTCTATTTGAGCAGTCTGGACACTTCCATTGTTCTTTATGATCCATTAAGCCAAAATTTTTTTGGCTAACATTCGCACATTCCAAATCATATACTTCCTTACATGTTATGCATTTCAGAAATTCTTTTTTTAATATTTTTTTGTGCAGCTGGAACATTTTTGGTTCGTGGAGTTCATTCTTGCGTATTATAATAATAATCAAAAGTCCAAGGTACAAGAATAAGTGAAAACATATGGTCGCAAAAATTTCTAGTAATACCCGCTTTTAACACTTATCACTTCGAAGTATGTAATTTTCACACGAACTGCGGCGGTCGGCACTTCAATGTTTACTCAACTACCACGACTGTGTAAAAGTTACTCATATTTTTGTACAACTGTAAAATTACTTTCTCGTGTATATCATAATAAAAGTAAGTATTTGTCGTCACTACAACAGCGGCGCGGCGGCGCGGCGGCGCGGTCCAGCACACGACCTCACGCGGCGGTGGTCGGCGCACTTCTCAACTTATCTGGGACTCTTTTTACATATTCTTTCTGGCAACTTTTATAATAAACTTCATTATTGAATGATTGATTGATGAATGAACATTGAACGATATTTTTTAGCTCGTTTACTTGCCGATTGTAAATTGCAGTTCGTTTCGCAGCTTTCCAAGTTTCCATTGTTTTTAGTGCTTGTGTTGTTTATTTTGTGTGTATCGAAATAGAATATACAATTTAGTTTCATGTTTATTACTTGCTTTGTACTAAAAAATAACTAAAGATTTTATATATGAGGTTAGCTTTAATAATAAATACACGCTGACTATAATTGGACAACAACTCTCTCATACACAGTAATTTTTACTTCCTGCTAGAAATGTTATTTCTGAGAAGATTCCTATTAAACAAATTGCAAAGCTAGCTAGCTAGTGAACGTTATACGCACTATGGATTCGAATACAGACTGGCTTTGTGAAATTTTGCAAAATGTGCAACTGGAACAATTTTATGTTCCAATTCGAGATCAATTACAGGTAAATTTTTATTAACTGTTGACTTATAATATATTATTTTAAGATAAAATAGCATTATTTGATTAACTTTACTTTTAGATTACAAGATTAGCACACTTTGATTATGTACATGCAGAGGACCTTGAAAAAATTGGCATTAGTAAACCTGGTGTTCGAAGACTGATTGATGCAGTCAGGAAAAAGAAATTACAATTGTGGAACCGAAAATTTTGGAATAAATTATTTGGTTCCTCAAATTCTATTACCCGTGAAAAGACTGATTTAGCAATAAGGCCTCAATCACAAACCGAAAGTCGAACCACATGTATCATACTAGAGAAAGATATTGTGTAAGTATTATATTACATTGTTGAATAATGATATTACATATACACCCACCTAAATTGTATACTTCAAATCATTTATTGGCAGAATACACGTATGTTCTTAATTTTTATAAAGAGACATAGTAAAATTAAATAATATTATTGTTAATGAAATTTTATAAATATTTCTTAAATTTATAGATAACATTATCTTTTTAACAATGAAACATAATACATTTTGTGACTAAATTGGTTAGATTTCCACTTGAAATATTTTGATTTTCACGGTCAGGTAAGACAACATAGTCTAGTCCTGAATTCTGTCCCTCAACATGCTATGTATCAAAAATTAGGTGATGTGTCAAGAACAAAATGTCTTAAATTTTTTATTTTTATTTTCTTAACAGGTTGCATAATGAGTTAGGTAATGGTTCGTTTGGTGTTGTGAGACGTGGAGAATGGAGAATGTCAGATCAGACAAATCAAATGGTGCCAGTGGCTGTGAAAGTGTTGAAAGCTGATGCATTTTCACAGCCAGGAATATATGACGATTTTAGAAGAGAAGTTGAGGCCATGCATAGTTTAAAACATCCTAATTTAATCAAGCTCCATGGTGTAGTGTTTCATCCACTTATGATGGTGTGTGAATTGGCACCAATGGGCGCGTTATTAGATTATATAAGAGCACAGGATGGAAAAGTGTCATTAAATTTTATATCAAAGTGGTCAGGACAAGTTGCCGCAGGAATGGCACATTTGGAAAAAAGTCGATTTTTACACAGAGATTTGGCTTGTAGAAATATATTACTTTCTAATTTAGAATTGGTAAGTGAATTTAATAATACTTTTTTTATGTAAGGGTCATTGTGCTACTCCTGACAACATTCAGAGCACCTTAAATTGGGTGATACATAGAGAACAAAATGCCTTAATGTAAATCTAATTTTGTAAATAATTAATTTTATATTTTTAGGTAAAAATAGGGGATTTTGGTCTAATGCGAGCCCTCCCAGATGCAGATGACTGTTACGTCATGAGCGAGCGTCGCCGCGTCCCCTTCCCGTGGTGCGCCCCCGAGTCGCTGCGCTCGAGGCAGTTCTCCCACGCATCTGATGTGTGGATGTTTGCTGTTGCTTTGTGGGAAATGTATAGCTTCGGTGAAGAACCTTGGATGGGTGTGTTAATTATTTTAATTGATATCTGATCATTTGCTTGCCAATAATCATTTCGGCTTTAATATATATTTCACCACTGTAATAAAGTTGCCTTTCAAAACTCTCACAATTAAGTTGCATACTGTCTTACAATACCACCTATATTTTCTCAGTTCCCACACCTATTATGTAGTATAAGAATTCACTTTATAAAAAACTGATAAGAATCTCTATTGAGATTTCCTTTATGATCGTTTTAATAGTATTTGAAGCAATAATGTACTACTAGCAATAATTTTACTAATACAATCTAGTAATAATTACTCAATTAATATTCATAGGATTCCAAGCACTGCCTGTTGGTTTCATTCTGCATGCTATACAAACAATTGTATGTGTAACAACAGATAAATCAAAGCAATTATTTCACAAAATAATAAAAAAATAAACAAATGCGAACTTTAAAACCATTAGATGAATAAATTATCTTAAAAACATTTTAAAATTTGAACTATATCTATACTAATATAATAAAGCGGAAGAGTTTGTTTGTTTGTTTGTTTGTTTGTTTGTTTGAACGCTAAGATCTCTGGATCTACTGGTCCGATTTATATTGTTTTTGTTTTGTATGAAAGCTGCATTCTTCAGAAGTGCTATAGGCTATATAACAATACATTACACATATATACTAATAAATTAAAATACTTTCTAATTTGACATGCTATTTATTCTGCCATGTTAATAACAACCGTCGTCGCTACGCGACCGCGTTCGTCACCGCGTCATTTTGATATTCATCCTTATGAAAATAAATATAATAGTCACTTTTAGTAGTCACTAGTAGGTTTAATAAATTTATTTCTATTGTCTTGTATTTTATTCTATTGTTGCTTTCATAGTGGGTTGTATTATAAAAATATATGTAAATCAATTAATTAAATTGAAATTTTTTATCAATATAACAAACTTCTTATCAGATCTGCTATATTTATTTTAAAATCAAAGTTAACATATTTTATATTTACTTTTTGATGTCCTTTTTATACCCACCTTTATTTGATTAAATATGACTGTCCATTGAAGTTATGTTAACGTGATAAGAAAACATTATAAATAGGTTTTTTGGAAATAATAATTGTTATTATTAAAATGCTGCTTTTTACCTATTTTGAAATTTGTGTGCCGTGTAGTGCCTAATTTTATCTGGATTGACCATTAAATAAATTATTTTATATGTAAAAATTGGCTTCATAGCATTTTAGACTGAAACGGTCGCTTTCAGCTGGGTCGTGGTATCTTTCCAAATGAATCATGGTAGCGGCTATTTTCGTACTTATTTATACAGAATAATTAATTTTACAATTATATTAACTATTATTGGTTTGTATTTGGTAGTTATATCCTAAATCTAATCTATAGGTATCTACATATGTTATAAATTGGTACCTGTGCGTGTTCAAATGCCAATTGTTAAACACGCGATCTTGTGCACCTAAAATGTGAATAATAGACATTTGAAACAAAATGAATATACGTTTGTTGTTACATTGTTGGTGATTTCTTTCGGCGCTCTTTTGACCTGTTTTCGCTAAATTCTGGAAGCATTGCGAGTTGTGTAGCGGAACTCAACGCCGCGCTTTGCCTCTGCACCAAAGCGAAGAAATGAAAATATTATAATATCATTACCATGACTGGGAATCGATTACACAACCTGTCGCGTTCACAGTCAAGCGCTGGGCCTGGCCCCGCGCCACGACTCTATCTTTTAAAATATGTTTGATAATTAAAAACGTGTTCTGTTCATTAAAAAATAATTATTACATCAATTATACAAAATATAATAGATGTAATAATTATTTTTTTACTTATTGATGGATGTGAAAAATTCCGTTAAAGTGCTTTAGTAAAATGCCTTGAGTTCTGCCACTCAACACGCAATGCCTCGAAAAATTCGACGGAATATGGGGAACGGAGTGTCTTAACACCATGTTCTCTCTGCTACACTGCTGTGTGCGGGTTACAGCGTGAAGCTGATAATTAATTTGTAATTTTTTTTAGGTTTAAATGGCTCTGAGATACTTCGTCTAATAATGCGGGATGGTCAGCGTCTCTCCGCACCAAGCGCGTGTCCGCCGGACGTGTACATGTTAATGATGCAGTGTTGGGAGTTGAACCCGAAGGAGAGGCCGACGTTTGCGGGTATACTACGATACATGGAGACGAATAAGTCGGAAACTGCTATTGCTAGTCTTAGGTAAGTAATCCTGCTTCTTACTATTCTAGTAATATTATAAATGTAAAAGTGTTTGAGGATGGATGGTTGTTCCAGTTTCACGCAAAAATTGCTGAATTGATTTTGATAAAACTTTACAGTATTATAGTTTATACGTTAGAATAGAAGCAAAGGCTACAATTTATGTAAGGATTTTGTATAATTTGGCTGTAATATTTAGTATATTATAAGTTAAGCGAGCGAAGCCGCATTGTGAGGCAAAGTGATAATAAAAGCTTAAACACGATATCACTATATGAGCGGAAAATAGAATATAAAATGATATATGTATTACAATTTTGTTACTTATTTTCTTATCAGTTTATCATTTGTCAAAATAAAAATCCGCGCGTATTGTTAAATAGTTATAGGAAACAAGGTCAGATGACAATAGAGGCGGGAGACGCGATTGTCCTCATCGACAAACGTCCGGAGCTACACTGGTGGAAAGGACAGAACCAGAGGAGTTTGGAAGTTGGACTGTTTCCCAGGTTAATCTTTTTTTTTGTTATTTTTTTTATTTTGCGGCGTTGAGTTTCGCCACTCAATACGCAATGTTTCGAAATCAGGCAGAAAGCCGGAACAGTGGCTTAGCATTGGATTCCCTCTGCCTATCCTGCTAAATGCCGGACGTATCCCGAATTATAATTTATCTTAAGTCAAAAAAGTGCCATCTTACTTTTATTAAAAAACTAGACATTTGACAACTGCCAATTTATTTTCTATACTTGAAGTGATGTACATAGAATGTACATTATTTAGTTTATAGATTCTAGAAATAAACTTTGATTTTATTAATACTTATCTTTTTTTTTCACAGTACGCTTGTAACGGCGGTGAAAAGCAAAAACGTTCAAGCTGCAGCTGCGAAGATGTCTCCGAAAGGTAAGAACTCTTATTTTATTTATACTTTACTCATATTTTATTTACCAATATTATAAAATTGAAGTTCGATTGAAGTTCGATCGAACTACTAGTTCCATTGATTTTTTTGTATTGGATAGTCAATTTACCAAGAAAAGCTATCTTAGGCTATATTACATAATGTTAACTGTGTAACGTAAACGTATCTTATTTATTTCTTTTTGATAACAGACTAATAAATAAACATAAAAAATATTCAAATTAAATGTCATTTAAAATAGTTTATTGGAACAAATCTCTATAGTGAGAATTAAAAGTATGTTATAATTTTATTCATTTATACGCGATATCGTTGTAACTGTTAAATAATACGAAGCGATCGATGGTTAGCATTGAAAATTGCTAATCTATGACTAAATGGTTTTACCGCGACGTAGTGTGGCTGATTGTATAATACGTTATATTATATTGCACCTTTGTTAATATAATTATTGTTTATGTTGTATTATATACTTATAGCTTATAAGTGTTTATGAGATACTAGCTACCAAAACGCGGCTTCACCCGCTTTTTATAGCCAAATTATTAAATATTTACATATTTTGTAGCCTATGTGTTATTATAAATAGGCAATATTACTGTAAAGTTTCGTCCCAATCCGTTCAGTAGTTTTTACCTGAAAGTGAAACAAACATCCATCCACACTCCTCCTAAATTTGATATTTATAATATTAGTAAGATAAAGCACTAAAATGCATATTTAGGTATAATTTGGATAATTTTTAAAAAATTCTATATGAAAAGTTATATACAAAATACTACTATACTAATCTACAAAAAATTATTTAAACAATATTTTATCCTTCAATTTGATTATCGTCAAAATATGTAGTCTATTTGTCGAACGCTTATATCTGATTTATTTCTCTACATACTTATATACATACTAATCAATACAATTTATGATAGTTTATATTTATATTTTATTATAGTTAAGGTTACATAATACATTACTGTTAAAAGAAACAACGATTGACGTATTCTCGTTCTAAACTCTACATGAGATGAATATTTATTAACACTTGCTTGATAAACACGTATTGCTATACAAATACGTATTTTCTTTTATATAGCATTGGTACTATGATTAAAGTTTAAAAAAGTTATATGCTACATATATTGTTTGTAGATATTTTTTATAATCTACAGATCAGGAACTCATTAAGAATTTACAGTCGCAAGCTTTTGCCTCTGGTCCGCGAAAGGCCTCAATCATATTTAAAATACAAATTCAAATGTTCTATAATTTAAATATATTTATTTATACTTTTCATTTAGTTTCTAATCAATGTCAAATATCGATTTTCCATACATTTCAGCTACAAACCAACCAAACAACGCAGTAGAGGACCCCGAGGTAATACTTCGAAAGCGTCGCACTATAGAGTCCACGCAGCCGTCCACGACCCGCACCGGTAACAGCGCGAGCAAACACTTCAATTACAATAAACTGATAAACGATAGGACGCTGTTAGATCGAGTCGCGAGGTCCACGAGGGATAATTATTCGAAGAGTTTGAATCATGGTAAACTGAAAATATTAAAATCGATTTCGATTGTTTGTTAAAAGAATATCAATTATATTGCATTACTTTGTAGATTTTTGAGCTAATTTTTATGTTAAATTATAATGTATTATAACTATTTTTGCTACTAATTGATTTATTTCATTTATCCTCAGTAAAAGAAGATTTACTCATCGACCTAGATATGCCACCGACGACGGTAAAAGCGTCGCCGTCCAAGAAACAACCGAACCCAAATAATATATCCATTTTGGATGCTCCTATTGATGTACCTGAAAGTGAGTTTTCTATATGTTAGATGGTACTACAGTTAACTAGAACTGGAGGAAAAGTGTAAACATTTTTTGCCACAGCCCTCGCGACGATTATGAATTCGAAACCCACTGGGGGAATAAGTTCATTAATAGTTTTTTTCCTTACTCTGGTAACAAGATAAATTTATTTATTTATTTATATATACTTTATTGCACAAAATTACAAAAAAAAAACAATGTACAAAAGGCGGGCTTAACGCTAAAAGCATTCTCTCCCAGCCAACCTTGTCATGTGGGATAATAAGTATGCAGGTGTGCAGAAGTAAAATATACATACATATACATCCATTAAATATATAAATATACATATAATAAAATATTAAGGATATTATAAATAAAAGAAATTAAAAAAAAATACATAAAAATATAAACCATATAATAATATAGCATACCATATATACTCCTATATATACAATTAATTAAATAGATAAATATTATATATTTATGCTATTTTTTAAAAAAAAAATTCAACGTCATTCAGCTGTGCAAAGGGAATGGAGTGTCCTAACACTAAGTTCTCTCTGCTTTCCCAACTATGTATCAAATACGTGAAGCTATAAAAATAATTATCATCTGCAATGTAAATTTGACCCACCTCTCAATAATATTATAATTTATTAAAATGAGTCTCTTCATACATTTATATTATATTTAAACTTTATATTGTATTTTTTTATGACTATAAATAAAATATAAACAAGTTATTATATATAATTAATATGCTAAATTGAATATTGAACAATTTAATTTCAGATCATGACTTAGACTGGGGTCAACAAAGCATAGAAAGTCTACCAACATACTGTACGGAATCTCAAAATGTCCAAAGTACACCAAATCTCTACGGCGCTAAATCACTAGATGGTTTAAATATTACTTCACAAGCAAGTCCAGACCCATTTGATACTTCACAATTCTGGCCGAGAACAGAATCTCAGAAACCTAACTATAGCATACAATTAGATGATAATCTATACCAATCTCAAGTTTACAATACCACCACAGCTAATACACAAGCTATTTACAATAATATGACGTTAAATAATTCAAACCAATCAAACATGGTGATACCAAATACTATTTACTCGAATAATGCTGTTGTAACAAATAGACAGACGGAATCTATAAACGAATCTCTCAGGACTTTAGCAGACATGTCGTTAGATGATAGAATATCAGAATCATTAAATCTCAGAACGAAAAATAATGATGAAGGTATCTATGCAAATACTGATACAAATATACAAGAAGTAGCGTCCACATCAAATTATAGTGCAACTGAAAACTTCAATGATTTTGCAGTTTATAGTAATTTTGATATGAACCCCAATCAACAACAGTATATACTAGAAACTAATGATTATTATGCGAAATTTTCAACACCATCTGGAAGTCAAAGTAATAACGACTACGAAAAAAATATGTATAAACCAAAATTTGAGGAGAAATTAGAGAATTTTAGTGAATCTGTGGAGAATTCGAAGAATTATTCTGCTTTAAAATATCAAAATGTTGATTATAGTACAGTTTCATATGACGTAGTGAGTGAAGAAGCGTCGGGTAATGTGTATAGTGAAATTGAACAGTATGGCAGTTTGTATGACGAAGTGTATGAACCCGTGCGTCCTCAGCGCCCGCACCGCCCCGCGCCGCCGCGCCCTTACAGGCCGTAGCTCGTAGGTTTGAATTATTAATAAAGAAATATTGTTATGCGTTTCACCATTCAGTCTATCTTGTGTATCAAGATTTAGTAGTAGAAGAATTATGAGATTAGCAGTTTGACTTATTAGTGAATTTTTAGGGTTTCCATAATTTTTAAGGAAAAAAGGAAACCTCATATCATCAGATATGAGATCGGAACCCTCATGTTGTCCGTCTGTTTGTCAAGACCCTTTATCTCGGGGACGTTTGGAGATATCGAGTTGAAATTCAAACCATATAATCAGATCTACGGCCGTATGATTTCCTGAAAAAATAACTATATTTATTTAGAAAAAAGATATCTGAACAACGCGTGGTTCGACAGTATGAAGGGAATCAAAATTCATAGGGTACTTCCGGTTGACGTAGAATTATGAAATTTGGTAGCCCGCATCTATAGGTACTACTAGTTCAGGAAAAAAAACAAAGCATTTGTGACTAAATCTTAAAAAATAATTGCCTTTAAGGAGGGACAAAACTTGGTCTTTAATACCAAGTTAGCAGCTAGTTCAAGTGAGATATTAGATGAAAGGGCTCTGGCTAAGCTAAACCTGAATTACAGAAAATGCTTGAGACCTCCAACTTTTATACGGAACCCTCGGTGTTTGAGCCCGACTCACGCTTGTCTGGTTTTTTTAAACGCAATGACAATCTTTAAGTAATAATGTCGGGTAAAAATTAATAACTAAATTACGATGTAAGATGATTTAAATTTGCGAAAGTGCTTTTTCCTCTTTTGTTTTTCTAGGAACCTAACTATAAATAATAGTATATACCAAATTAAATGATGCTTCAAAGTATAAATTGCTATAAATATATTTATATACATACACATATAACTGTGTTATAGTAATTATGTTGCAATAAAAAAATACATTATATTATATGGTTCATATGAATGTGTACTTGCCAATAGTCAAAATCTCTTAAATGAGTGTTAAATAAGTGAATTTAACGATATTTGCCTAATTGATATTAATATAAGAAAAGTGAATTGTAAATTATAATATATAATATATTTATTATTATGTTTGTATATATTTCTTAATTTCGGAAGATTCAATATACTAGTATGAAAATACTCACTTCATTTTATAATACACGTACATCCTTGTCGGATTTTTAAACAATCGATATACAGAAAAAAATATTTAGTACTAAAAAAATACATTTTAATTTATAAATTTTAAAATCGCACCATAATGCGTCGAAGGTGTAGCTTGTGACGTCAAGTCTGAGTAATTAGTAAAGTAAAGTAATTTTTGTATAATATACAATGGTATTAACAACCATTGTATATTATACAAAATATACTGTCGTTTACCAAGATGTGACGTAAATCACTGGATTTCTTTTTAACGCGCATTCTCCTATTGTATAATCTCTTTTACCATACAATCTTCGAATCGAATGTATAAGTGCTCATAGGTCTTCATTTATTAAAAACATATTGTTAGTGAATTTTACTAGCTGTCATCATGCCCTTTATTACGTCTCGTTTATATCGTTCTCATATATACTATATTTGCAAACTAAATGGTGAATCTCGGTGATTCCTATATTATAACAATATCTTATTTATTAGAAATACATGAAATATTTCTAATCACTGCTGCTACATTTAGTATATTTTCTATTATATAATTTGTTTAATAATACTCAAATATCACATTTTATATTATATTTTTTTAAGCACTTAAATCACGCTGCTAGTGCACAGATTGGCTAACTTGCTTTAATGAATATTATTAATCTGCTAAACTCACAACTAAGAATAAATACTTTATAAATTTAAAATGTTACTTTTTTTGTAATGTATAATTTCTATACTTTATTATTCACATTATTCATTATTTTACACTTTTGTAATAAAGTTCTAAAAAATGTGAAGTAACTTGGTGTCCGCATAATATTTTAATGAATATTTAAAAATTCGTGTTATTTTTAAAACATTTTATTTTTCATCGTATAAATCATCATGTAATGTCATGGATGATAAGTTAGTTTTACATTGAAGTAATAAACTTGCATACACATGGTGCCTCACCGTTAAGTACCTGTTAGAAATAGAAATAGGTATAGTAGAACAACAGTATATATTATTATGTAAATGCCAGTGAACTTTATAAACTTAGATTTTTTAATTTATTTGTACTCAAAAAAATCATATGTTTACTTCATAATACTAATCTCGAAACAATAATATTGTATAAGTTAATTTTTTTTATTAAATAAATTATGGCTATAAGTCACTAGAGCCTTCTGAATATTTTTAAATATTAATATTATTTAAAAATGAAAACACGTTAAGATAATTGATTGTAAATACAAAATCTGTTACTTATATGTGATGTAAAATATTTGCAAATTTATAAATATATAGTTTATTTATACGCTTGCTAATGATTTAGTTTTGAAGTTTTGAGTTTACTTACTGAATTCTAAAAAAAATAGTTTTCATGAAATATATGTAACAGAAAACTTTTTCACTCAATTGCTTTTGTCAACAAAAATACAATCTGCTTGCTGCTAAATCTGAAAGATGTGTCTTAATTATTTATTTTGATTCACAGTTATAATAATAAATTCTATTTATTTCAATTTTTAACTTTGTACAATTCTACAATTTTTTTTCTTTGTATTGAAAACATAAAACCACGTAACGAAGAACAATAAGTTAGAATATGCTAAGATTGAAATAGCGTAGTTCAGTTAGATTATATTTAAGTTTTCCGATACTTTAAATTGTATATTACTGTAGCAATTGTTGGTCCTATTTAAATATAGTCTTGCAAAGATATTTTATGAAAATAAAAAATATTCTCCTACTCAGTATCATGCATGTGCTGTACAATTTTAATTGAATTCTATTTGTATGATAATTAATTGTTATCATAATAAAGATTTAAACGTAATTAATTTTTTTATTTACAGCTTTGAATGTTTCCTAATTTCAAGGTCGGCTATTATCAACATTTTACAGTATTTAAATAAGTATCTACCTAAAACGTCTACTCATCGTGCAAATAAATAAATAGTGATAACCTATCAGCTAATTAAATATTGAACCATATATAAAGTTAAATTTCACGTTAGAAGACATTTTTGCTTTTTCAAACCGCGGCAGATAAATAATTTCATTTTCTTAATTTCATTTTCACTTTCTTTGCTCAACAAGCAATGCCTTCAGAATTAGGCGGAAAGTGAGGAACGGAGTGTCTTAACGTGAAGTTATAGGTTCACTCCTTCCTGATGACTTTCATGTCTGTAGAGGAGGCAGAAAGATTTCAGTTTATAAGGCCCAGCTTTCATATTTCTTCCCATAATTAAAGATGGATGGACACTGAGCAGAAATAACTTGATCTTAAAACACTGATCTTTAATTTTCTTTGTTGTACATTGCTATAACTTAAATCAGACCAGAATAATAAAATAATTTGAAATAAAGAAAAGACAGCGCGGCAATGAGTTCCACTAACACGAAATGCCTCTAAATCAAACGATGAGCATTGTTTTAACTCTACCTATCTATATATCTGCTATAAAGAAAAGATACAGAGGTCCTTTTTAGGGTTCAGTACCTTAAACAGTAAAAACGGATCCCTCATAGTATCTTGTTTAACTTTGTTGTCCATCTGCCATGATTTTTTATCTCAAGATCACTGAAATTAATATCAAATATTCTAATCTATACATTGAAGCGTAAAAAATCAAACTTCTAAGTCAATGCAATCAAAAGATAGATAGAAAGATAAATATATATTTTTTATAATTAAATAGACAAACCATATCAATAGAAGATGAAAGTGACAATTTGATATAATATCGTCAAGAGTAAGGAAGTAATTTGTTACAATTTGGGATTATCCTTGACATTTTGTTTAATTACTTACTTCGAAGGATCTTTTTGTTTTTTCCTTAGAATGTTTTCAGAAGAAATATATTTTTTAAATATTCAATAAATATATATATTGTTGGCATTGGCGTTGAGTTCTGCCACTCAACAAGCAATGACTCCAAAATTCGGCAGAAAGTGGGGAACGGAGTGCCTTAACACTAGGTTCCCTCTGCCTACCCTGCCGTGTGCGGGATACAGCGTGAAGCTGATTTATTTATTTATTTTAATATATACATATAGTAAATACTATGTTGTAATTTTTTTAATAGAATTAACAAAGAACTATTTAAAGTTATCATAAAAGAAAAATAATATTACCTAGTTGTAAATGAAATGAGTACAAACGATATATTAAGCAAACTTAATAAAGCTTCCACGTGCGGACTAGACCCAGTAAGAGGTGCATGCCACATCGATCGACCTATTCTACATTATTTCAAGTATGTACCTACATACCGAGATACCAACGTGTAAAATTAATAATATTTATACATTTAATACCAAATGATTAAAATATATTTTGTATATATTTTTATATACTATTCATTTTAAGTACCAAACCTAAATTTTTATTAATGAATTAAGTTCTTTTGGTTGCTAAGTGAATAAATAAAAATAATATACTATTAGTTAATAATAACTGTAATCAAAGAGAATTATTTGCGTTTTCCTATGTAGCTGTAGAGCGTAGAGCTACGCGAATTAAGATTTAAGAATTTAAAAGGTAGAAACCTATGTAATTCGTAACCATTTCTTCGCGTAGCTCTACGCTCTACAGCTACACAGGAAAATGCATTGTACTATATGCAATACAACTAAAACATTATTGTATTCTTTTTGCTTTACGTTTTATCTCGTGATAGTAGAGTAGGGAGAGAGAACCTAGTGTCAAAACTCTCCGTTCACTACTTTTAGTTCGTAATCAAAACATGGCGAATACACTCAACACTTTGACTTACCACAACGGGGAAATGTAGATAATGAATGGAACCCAGAACCATCATGGATACTGCCAGATGCTGTTCCATTAGAAACCACACATTATTATAGAAAATGTTTTGAATTAATAAGTGTGTAATAGGGTGTAGGGTGTATATTAAATAATAATATTCAAGTAATAATTATTAACTACCTATGTCTGTAATTAAATTTGTAATTGTAGAAACATAGTTAATTATAAAAAATAGAAAACAAACTATGAAGATGCAGTATGTTTTGTATTTACAAAACAAATGAAGAGCAAACATAATACAGAAACCAATTAGTAAAATCAATTCTATGTTCGAGGTCAGCGTGTGACTATAAACGCGACAAGTTATGGGTTCGATTCCCATTTGAGGAAATGAAATATTTATTATTTTCAATGCTTCGCTCTGATGTCGAGGCAAAGAGCAGCGTTGACATCAAATTTCGACGATGATTTAACGAGGTTTCTTAAAACTAGGTTCCGTCTTCCTACCTATATAAATCTATAAAAAAACAATTGTGTTCAATAAAACACAAGTAAAGCACTTAAAGCTCGCGGTAAGGAAATAAAACTGAAAAATTATGGAAAACGTGATCGTTTCGGGAAGCTCATGTTTAATTCAGTAATAAAAGTAATTTATATCTGTAATGCGATCTCCTGAGTGGTATTGTTTTTTTTTTTTAGAAATAAAAACATTTTGGCTCAATTAAAGAAGACATGTTTTTAACTCTGTAATATATAATAAAATGAAATTTTAATAAAGAGGTAAAACATTTAAATAAAATAAATAATATTAATAACATGTTTTCCCCTTTGATAATAAAAGAATTATAAAGAAATGTTAATAATTCAATTTAAAAACGCTAAAACTATTAAGTCTTAGAAAAATGATTATTTAATAAAGCTACTTTTAATTATTAACTATTTATATGATAACTACTTTTGAAGTTATTTTTAACTGTTTTTTTTTTTTTCACGCTGGGAAATGCTTTTACGCAGACCATCCGTACAAGGAAGGTACTGTGGGACTCATAGCAAAGAATACCGATACTACCCACTAAAACCCAGCGAAACCGCTCCACCAATATAGAGACACCGCAGGATCGCTCGCGCATGCTACTGCGACGCCTCGGTGGAAGGCCCGGAAACTACGAGCCACTATTACCTTTCAGAGTGCTCTAACGACCCTATAGGGGGATTCCGCTACCTCGGTGAGTTAGCCACTGGTTCATCTAGGGTAAAGGGAGTAGGAAATGCGCATACTGCCTTCTTCTACCCCTTGGTCTCCGACGGCGAAGCGGGTCTGCATTCGCGCTGGACTCGCGTACCCGCTCCGCGGCCTCCTTTAGTGCCATAACAGATGCACAAAAGGAAGTCACAGCAGACCAGTTCCTCTCACTATCCAGCATGGCTCCCACCACACTGGATAGTGAGAGGTCTCCACCCACAACGGCCATCAGGGTGTGGCGTTGCGGTGCCCAAGCAGGACATTCAGCCAGGGTATGATGGGCTGAGTCGACGGGTGCATTACATTCGTAGCATGCCGGTGACAGCTCTCGACGTACAATCTGGTGCAGGTATTTGCCAAAGCAACCATGCCCCGTCAATACCTGCACCAATCTGAACGTCAAAGCCCCAAAGCTCCTTCGTAACCATCGATCTAAATGCGGGCGAATAGCTTCTACTGTCGCTATGCCTGCCGCCGGGAACTCGAGGTTCAGTCCAGTCTCCATCGTTGGATCAGGGCTTCGTCTGCTCTTCTCCTGATCCGCACGATACTTTTAACTGTTTACTTCGACCTTATATTCTTAAACTGTGTGGATATTTCTTCTGTTATTTTTTAATAAAGCAGAAACAGCGCACTATAATGTAGTTTTCCTCGCAACAACAATATAAACTTATCAGTAACAGCTACAAGTCTGTAGAAGTCAGAAACACTCATCCTTTGCGGTAAGTTTCTAAGAAATATCTTGTATCTAACTGAATAAGCTAGTGTATTTCTTATTTAAAAAAAATAAAAATAAATAAGCTTCACGTTATATTCCGCACACAGCAAGAAAGGAATTATTTTACAAATTATTATTTTAATTAAGCAAAAAAATAACCTAACTGGTAAATATTCATTATTATAAAACCATATAACATTATTTAAAAATTATATTTAAATAGGGAATTTTAAGTAAAGATACTATAATTCGTAATACTCCGTCCCCCATTCCGAGTTGGCGGAATTTAGTATATTAGCATTTACGAGACTAGGGTAGTGAAAATATGTAATACACCCCCCCGAAGAGTTATCGAACCCGTAACCATTATATTTACAGTATGACGCACTCCACTGTGTCACTATGGCCTCGTTGTCATTTAATATTTTTATTGTTATTATAAACTAGTATATTTAATTCGTAAGCCTGCAGACTCTACAAATCTGTTTTAGTACCTACTTAGTTTTAGAGTTGCTTTGTTTATTCTAAGTTTTAATAACTTTTAGTAATTTTAATAACTACTAAAAAAATGATTTTTTTTTATATGTAACAGAGTAATAAATCAAATCCACGTTGTTTAACAATCCGATAGAGATCTAACCTTTACCGTAGGACCTAAGCCAATGTCACATTAAGTAGAGCTAAAAGCTTAGTGAAAAGTTGAATTACTTAATTATAATATTCATTATGTATTTAGTAAATTTGTATTAAATACACCCTATTATCCAAATTTCTATGCTAAAATAAGCAAAATATAGATATATAGATAATTAAGCTAAACCATTTAATAAAAGCTCATAAAAGCTTATAATTATATATAATCAAACAAAAATGAAAAACAATATGAATTTTACTGTCGACATAGCAAATAATAGGTATGTTCAGAACATGGAAATATCGACTTCGGTCGTTATCAGCGTCATTAGCATGCGGAGCGCTGTTCCATGATAACTCACTGGCTTGAATAGTAAACTGACATTACTGACTCGACCAACCTAAAAAACAGAATTACTACTATATTTATAATTGTTTTCGACTGAAATACATAATATGTGGTGAGTTTTAGGAAAGAAAGTGAAAATAGATTTTCCCACTAAAGGAAACAAGTTGTTGTCCAAAGTGGTTCGATTGTAAAAGCTTTGAGAGCTGCTAATATCGCGTTATCTAATGATGATTGAAGTATAACATCTATGTATCGGTTATGTAGGCGGTAGAGTGGCATCGTGTGAATGGACGGCCGCGGGATCGATAGAGCAGTGTGCGCAGGTCCGCTAGGAGTACAGCTGGCTTCGCATCCTTCCGCGAAGCCCGCTACGACACCAGCGTCTCAGTTCCCAAGGAGAATTTAGTGATATATTTTCCAAAGAAATGTTCCGGACTGAGCTGCAACACTAAACGGTGAGTATTGCCCATTTTGTTGTTCTCTTCGTTTCGTTCGTTTCGTTGTTGTTCTTCCCCTAGAGCACACCTTAAATAAATGTGTTTTCAACCCTTTGCAAGTTAAAATGTCTACTTAGATATTTACTTGTCGTTATGACAAAATTTATTATTTGTTTGTCAACGCCTATTAATGTTTTTTTTTTTTCTATTTTACTTCTACAACAGTAGATAAATTCATTGTATTATATATTAATTGTTTCTTTAATTTTTCAAGAGTCTTTATTGTATTGTAATGTAAAAGACATACAAAAAACGTTATTAAGATTCTATAAAATTAAGATTAACCTCTTAGCCCAATATAAAATACTCGTGGAGTATAATTAGAGTATTTAATGATCAATTGAAATAAGAAAACAAGATTAAAAATATTTTTAGGCCATTTGCGTGGGTTGTGTACTGGTACCAAAAGGGCATGAACGCCTACATACGTCAGAGCTGAACAACGATTTATAGATGTACTTAATTCCGCTTAACATTATAAAATATTCCAGTAATTAAATATCCTAATTTCAAACGTGCATTATATTTGCAAAGTAATGTATAATTAATTTTAGAATATAAATAGAATTTATTGTAGAGTTCTCTCTATTCCCACCCCGGCAAAAGCTATAAATAGACGCTGCTAACTTAGACTTGTTTTTTATTTCGAGTCTTGCTTAAGCTTTATTATATCGATTAAAAGAATACAGAACTTATTTTGTATATTTCTGATTTATATTTTCGGTTAATGTAACATCAATCATTAACTTTGAAGTTTTAAAAAAAATATCATTGATCACCCTGAGACTTTAACTTGTAATATCTTTACTTTAAGTTATAATATCTTTACTTTAACTTATAATATTTTTACTTATAATAATTATATTGATTATTAAATTCTACTGTTCCATGACGTCACATACGAACATTTTACAAAGTCGTATAATTACATTGTGGAACTCCATACAGGTACTTTTATAATAATGGGATGTTAAAAGCCTAGATAGGAAATCCATCAATTTGATCGCTGTGCGCTTAACATTTATCTGTTATTTATTTGTGTATTATTTATTCTGCTCATTTTTAGAGTTCTGGAATAATCCAGCTATCCCAATAACATGCCATCAGGCCAGTCGTAGCTTAAGGGCACGAAGTGAGACTATAAAGCTCTATACTACTAAACTGGTTGTAATTTCGATCCCGACGAATCCGAGGAAATTAAATATTAATTTAAATTTAAGTATCTTCATTTTATTTATTTATTTATTTATTTATTATATCTTCATTTCTTCGCTCCGGTGTCGAGGCAAAAAGCGGTGGTGAGTTTCGACACTAGGAAAATGGGGAACGGAGTGTCTTAACACTTGGTTCCCTCTGCCTACTCTGCTGTGTGCGGAATACAGCGTGAAACTGATGGAACAATCATGGATATATAATTCGTTCATTCTAGAGTAAATATCGGATTACTCTACACTTAGGTATGCACTTGCAATATGGGTCACGATTAGAATACCTAAGATTCTAATACAAGGAAAAAAATCAATTTAAGAAATATTAGAAATGTGCTCAGATATCTCTGCCTTTATCATATCTGCCTTTTACCTACATATGCTGAGATATTACATTTATTTTAATAGATTTTTTTATTGTAAATCTGTATGGGGTGTATGGCCGTAGAAATGGGGGAGGGAGATAGGCCCGTGCCCACTCCAGAGTTAGTGAGCGCACCCTAGAAATAACAAATTTATCTCTCTATCTAAATAAACTCTGGTTCTGCTTACAGAAGCACGCTTGTGAACCAGCACCACGACTGGCCTCTAGCTATTAATATTCGTTTATTAATGAAATCTTGTCAAATTGAAATAAAAGTTTTTTTTTTTTTTTCAATTGTTACAGATGTAATGAGTCGATTGTGCTGGCGGAAGGCTTTGTGGGCGCTGGCGTTGTTCTGCACGCTGGCGCCCTCGCACGCCGATGGGAACATAGGTATGTAGTTATTATTATAATATTTGCTTAAGTAAATAAGAAAGCAGTCACGCTTCCAGGTTTAATGCGGTCAAACGCAAGCCTATTTTAGTATAAAAAAAATATATGGAAAGTCTAATGTGTTTTCATTTAATAAATAAAACTAGCAACTTTTTTGAGGCATTGCTTGTGGTGTAACTCAACGCCGTGCTTTCCCATGGAGCAACTTTGCATACAATAAATAAAGTCATAAGTGACAACAAAGAACTTTTCAGTTAATTAAACATTATATTAATTAACAGAATTATTGGCCAGTAGTAGCGCACAGGCAAAGGGCGACGTTGAGTTCCGCCACTCAAAATGAGGTGACTCCAGAATTCGGCGGAAAATTGTGTTAAGGCACTCCGAGCCCTCTGTCTATAAACTAATTAATTATTATTATAAAGTAATTAATTATTAATATATATTTAAAAAATAAATTAATGATAAAGCTTACTACAGTTAAAATATGTTTAACCTTGATTGTTTTTGTAGGTTGCTTGTTTAGCCCGTCCCTCTGTGTAGAGGGAGCGGAGTGGTGCTACGACGGTGAGTTCACGAATCTTTTTATTATTATTCAATGTTGATATATTTCTGTTATGCTAATAGAAAATTTGCGATTGTTTTAACAACGTATTTATTTAGGCTAGAGGTATAAAACTTATACTTTTATGTACCTTTTATTTAACGTATTTTTCTACTTATAAATTTGATTAGATTTAAGCTATAGATGAAATTTTTATGTATGTACAATTTTAATTACATTTAATTACATATTTAATTAAATATATTTTAATTGCATATACAAATGTTTCATTAAATGTTCATAAAATATTTGTTTTTAGATTTCGCTTTTGGGAAGTGTATACCGATTTACGACAGTGATCCAGAAGAAGGGTCTTTATATCAGTAAGTCATAGTTTTACAAAATTAATTAATTATCTATATTTATATATTTTTAATTTCTTATAACTTTAAAAAAAAACTATATTTCATTTAGATATGACATGAGCTCGAACCAACTGCAATGGTTCGAGAGAGAGCTGCAGCAGCTCGCGACTCGCGGTTACAGATGGGAACATGCGTACACCCAATGTGTACTGCAAAGTATGCTGTACGCCTTACGCCATCATATGTAAGTCATTTAAATATAAGACTTCAAATAATAATATTACAAGTTTCTAGAATTTCATAAATATATAAAAATATGTTGATGAGCGCAGTGTCTTAAAAAAAATAAAAAATAATAATTCTTAAAATGCGTGGAATAATACACAAAAAGCGGGACGTTCCGCCACGATCGGAATGTATGGCAACATTGGTTGCAATTCAATTTTTCTTTCTGGATTTGATATGTCTGTATAACACTAGGCTTCTTCTACCTGTATGTGTATATATATTATTTTCTGCCTTCAGTAGAGTTAGTCGTTATTAAATACAATATTAACATACTGTTTTAGGAATCCAACAAATGTTAATTCCAAGCTGTGCGATCACTTTGTTGATCCTAAGATTAATTCAGCTCCAACAGGCGAAGGAGACGAGGCATTAGAAGTAAGTAAGCTTTTTTTCAGATTAAGTAAAAAAAGATTTTAATTTTTGTTCATAAAATAATTAATATCTTAGATAAAGTCATATTTAAATCTATATGATATATTTAGGTTGAGCCAGATGAGACCGCCTATGTAAGATTTACACCGAATTCACAAATATCGGACTCGGACTACGCAAATGAAGTTTACAATCCACCGCTAGAGCCAGACGATAATCCAACTAATTACTTGTTACCTAAAGGTACGAACATTTTTTATAAAATACTATATTTTTTATCCATTCTAGGCAATATTCATGTTAAAAATATTTTATTTTTTCGGACCCGCGAAGCATGGCTATTGGACTAATAAAGTACGCCATTAAATAATGTGGTAATACATATGTGTTATATAACACATTCATATTTTTTAGCAGCTCAGGCAGACGTGGAAAACGATCAATTAGATCACGATGAAGAAAACCCAAGTGACAAAATTCGAGATTTAATGTTGATGAGTGGTGTAGAAGACTCTCCGGTCATAATGCCGTTTGAAGGTTTTAGAGAACGTCTTCAGGAAAAACAAAGGGAACAAAGTCCGAATGAAGAAGGACATATTACTGACGCATTTGTAGATAAAGAAAAGAAATCTTTGGCAGAATCAAAACTTAATTTAAAACTGACAGAGGACAACGAATTTCCAGATGAAGAGCGCTTAGGAGCTCATTTCCGCAAAGTTAAATTTAAACCACCACCTTTTACTGCGGAATATTTGACTGCTAACCGATTTTCTCCTTTAGACGCTGAAGTTCGTTCTAATGCATTAGAAAAATATAAACAGAGTTTTGCAGAGAAAAATTTTCCTTTTGAATATGAAAATCCAGGTGATATACAAGAGCAAAGGATTTACTTTGAAGATGATGGTGTTGAGGACTTTCCTATCGATGCAGGTAGTGGGGAACTGGATCCTTATCATACAAAGGGTATTATTATGAATTAATTTACTATATACGCACACAAATTATAATAATAGTATTATAAACGTAAGCCTAAAATATTTTTATTGAAATATTTGCAGACTTGGCCAACGCTAAAGCGAAGAACAGTAAGAATATGGAATATTTGATAAACTACTGGCGTGAGCTATTTGGATCGAAATTAAATACTCAAGGTGGCTTGTACGCAGAAGGTGGTCCTTTAAAACTTGATGACTTACAAGGTACGCAAAAACATAGAAAGCTTCCATAGTTATTCTAACTTTTGTTATACTTTATTTTCTTGTAGTCACCAAGTTAGAGCTGAATCACACTCTATGACAAAACCCTTGATCTTGACGATAAATATATACTATTTATACTATTTTATAAACCTTTTTGTTTTGAATTGTTTTCTGTTTTGTTATCCCAAACACAATGAATTGGAGCAAGAGATTTCAATAGTGCAAACAGAACGAAATTAAGCTGTTACAAATGCCAACGATGTTTCAGGTGAAAATTCTGAACTTCCTATATCGGAAGGTATTCAAGATTTTGACAGAGATTTGCCTTATAGAGATTGGGGCTTTAAGCGTAGGGAAAGAGATGATGTTAAAAAGCCCGGGCCGCGTGTGGACGCGAAAACATTAAAACTAATGCGCAACTATTCGGTGACAGGTTAGTGTCACGATGGCCTGAGATAACTACATATATATTTTAGACACTCGATGTGCCCTACTGTATACAACTTGCGCTGACCACGCGTCCAAAATAAAAATTCGTTTTGATTTTCCAAATTTATGCACTGCCACCTCGTATCTAGAATGTCGCACTAAATGTTTCCTAACAGCACACTCTTGTACTACGAACAACGCATGAGACTGTCGTTCTCCTACTACTAAATGGGTGTATGATTTCTTTTGGACCCTTATATGTCTTTATTTTTACTTTTGTTTTTGTTTTCTTTATTTTAAATATTTTATTGTGTATATCGTACGCTGACACTATATAAACCATGTCTATTTTATACTATCCTAAATTTATTTGTAGCTAAAGATATATTCTTTAAAAATGCAATTTCTTATATTTGTGTATATTATCAAACAAAAATGTACTTTTCAGCTTTGGTGTTACAAAATTTGGTATGCAATTTTTCCGCTTAAACATATTTACTAAATAATATAAAACTCGAACATTTAAACGATTTAAATTATGGAAATTATAAATTTATTATTTTTTCCCGAATATAAAATATTTTTTGCATGAAAAAATTATTGGTGTTGGAATTGAGGCTGCTAGGTTCTTTTTGAATTAAATTCTATTTTCCTTTCAGCTCAAGATGCTGCCAGTAAGCTGGGCACCGTAAAATCAAGTCATGATCACAATGATTATGATTATGACCCATCTTATACATTCGTAGAGTTTCATAACAGGTACTTTAAAGCTACAAACTTCGTTGTACACGCTTATAATTTCACGCTATTATAACATATTCTTTAAATTGTGTTATAATGCCGCTTATATTTACCCTAGGTTCCTTACAAATTGGGAGAAGGGCATGGCTTTTATAACGAGACTCGAAGAGATGCTGGGCTTAGAAAAAAATACATTTACAAATCCTCGGTAATCTTGAACCTCAATAATATTGCTAATCAATGTAAGGTGACATAAGGATTTTTTATATATTTATTAAATTAAATATGTTTACAGAGTTGACCCTAGTGAAGTTACGTTTAAAGTTGAAAAAAATAGCAAAGGTTACGACGCTGCAGAAGTTGGTCGTCAAATTGGTAACTACCATAACTAAACAACATTAAAACATTAAATACTTAAACAAATATGATATTTAATCTGTAATATCTATTTCAGATGCTATAAAGGACAAAGTATGGAAAGAAACAGGAGCTCAAATAAAATCCATTGGAATTGGCGACAGAGTATGAATATTATTTAGTAGTGCAAATAATGAATAATTTTAGATTTAATTGAATTTTATTAGATTGAAGGTTTTGATAATCTTTTAATCATATAAATATATTTGAAAAAAAAAAAATTAATAACATTTTTTACAGACCAAGCACACGGTGATACACCATATAGATGTTCAAGAACCACAATATTTTGGCCTGCAACTACCAGTGCTTTTAGCTCTTGTAGGCAGTCTGTCGGTGCTAATAGTGGGTGCTGTAGTGTTTGCTGTCTTGCTTAAACGCGACATGAGTTCTAAAAGGAAGATGCAGGGACTAGCTTCTGCTGCTGAAATTGACGCTGAAGCAACAAGAGATTACCAGGTATGGTGTAATGGAAATGTAACGTAAGAAATTACAATATATATTCTTGAGAAAATATAAATAAATGTATATTTGTAATTCATTTTTAGGAGCTATGCCGAGCTCGTATGTCTGGCAAGTGGTCAGGTCAGCAAACAACTGCTGCGGCCCCTCACCCAGCTGAACCACCGCAACGGATCACATCGCTCTCTAGAGAACCAGAAGGGAATTCACCTTCAACTCGTTCCAGCACTTCATCTTGGTAAAACATACACATATGTACAGTATTATAATCAAATTATCTAAAGAATATTAGATATGGATACTTATATATCTGAAAACTTGTTATAGGAGTGAGGAACCGGCCCTGACCAACATGGACATTTCAACTGGGCATATGGTTCTTGTAAGTATTATTCTTTTTTAAATAAATTTTAATAAAAAAATCTGAGTTAACGCATAAATTAAACAACGATCAAGTTAATGAAATGCTTGAAACATTATCCAGGCGTATATGGAAGATCATCTGCGCAACAAGGATCGCTTAGAACAGGAATGGCGAGCTCTATGTGCATATGAAGCTGAACCTTGCGCTACCACCGCTGCACTGAAACAGGACAACACTGGCAAGAACCGCTATGCCGATATACTCCCGTATGACCACTCTCGAGTCACTTTGAACTCTCTGTCTAACCATCTTGGATCTGATTATATCAATGCTTCGACTATTGTAAGTATAACTTTAGTCGTGTTTAATCATCGTTTTTGTAAAGTAGGAAAAAATAAGATTTTAAGCAATAATTTCACAAAATCAAAATATTATTTATTCAATTAAGTCATTATAAGCATTACAAGCTTTGAATCAGCTTACATAAAAATGTCAGTGGTATATATCGGAAACTTGAGTACATTTTAGCTTTTTAATACATTTTATCAATGCTTTTATATTAGTTATAATTACAAAAATACATACCTTAATATCTTACAGACTGACCACGACCCGCGCAACCCTGCATACATCGCCGCGGCGGGACCCCTCGCCCAGACCGCGCCCGACTTCTGGCAATTGGTTTGGGAACAAGGCAGCGTGGTCATGGTGATGCTCACTCGTCTCACTGAGAATGGACAACAGCTGTGTCATCGGTACTGGCCTGAAGAGGGATCTGAATTGTACCATATTTATGAGGTATATCATTTCCTTAAATTATTATCTCACGCAGAATGTGGAAAGTTGAGTGTATTAAAGTTTTTCTTGTAATAATATAAAATAATAATAAGGGAATTTATAATTACTCGCCTACATATTATTTTATACTACTGTTCTAAATAAAGGTAACCAAATGAATGTAAAATATATATATAAAATTTGTTGAAACGAAAAAATTATTCTACAGTCTCTGAAATTTACGAGTAGGTTACATTAAACAGATGAATATTTTAAAAGCCTACTTTGCTTAATCACTGGTCCCAGTAGCATTTATATTTAAGAAACAGAATTTTTGTGCTCATAAAATCTTTGGGAAATTAGATTTGTGACTTTAAATCTTTATTAAAATACGAACAACATAAGTATACAAAAATGTAGCCATCACAGCCTAAATATCTAGGCCGAATCATATAAATAGGTAGATGGCACTTAGGAATAATTGTATTGTTTTCTGATAGCAATTTGTAAAATACGCCTTAATTAAAGTAGATTTTATTTTTAATTATTGATCATAAGTAATTGTACCCGACATATTTGTATTTTCTTACAATTTTAATGCCGTTTTATCTTTTATGGGAACATTGTGTTAAAACAATCCGCTTCCGTTAAGACAATCCCTTTCCCCACACTTCTGCCGAATTCTGGAGGCATTGCATGTTGAGTGGCGGAAATCTACGTCACATTTTTCAATTTTGTTCATAATATTAAATTGAAAGAAATTACTCAACACGAGTATCTTGACGCTAAGTTTTCAGGTTCCCTCTGCCAGCCCTGCTAAGTGATACACTTGTGACACTAAAAAATGCTAATAAAATGTTACTTTTGTAGGTCCATCTCGTTAGCGAGCACATCTGGTGCGACGACTACCTTGTTCGAAGCTTCTACCTAAAGAACCAGCGCACCGGCGAGACTCGCACCGTCACACAATTCCACTTCCTCTCGTGGCCAGAGAACGGAGTTCCGTCGTCTACTAAGGCGCTGCTTGAGTTTAGGAGGTATTTCTATATATTTATGGATTCGCATCTCTCATGATAGGTACCCATAAGTATTTTTACAATTGATAAACTATCTATATCCATTATTTATATTTATGGTATGGTCCTCCTGGAATCTGTAAAAAAAATCAAAAAGTTTTGGTAGGAATTAGAGAGATATATTCTATGATTAAATAAAATAGTAAGCTATCTATAAATGTTTTTACAGGAAGGTGAATAAGTCGTACCGTGGAAGATCTTGCCCAATCGTAGTACATTGCAGGTTTGTAAACGTAATATTTTTTTTATTTATAATAACACAAGCATTCGACTGCACACGCGACAGGTTTTGGATTCGATTCCCACTCTATGAAATTTCCTCCCTCTGTTAACGAGGCAAAGCGCAGCGTTAGTTCTGCCATTCAAATTTGCAATGCCTATAGAATTCGGCACAAAATGGTGAAGCGGAGTGTTTTGACACTAGGTTCTGAGGTTCCCTCTGCCTATCCGTGAATCTAAAAATGCGTGAACCTAAAAATAATAATTAAATGTAAATATTACAGTGACGGAGCAGGTCGTAGCGGCACCTACTGTTTAATAGACATGGTCTTAAACCGTATGGCCAAAGGCGCTAAGGAGATAGACATTGCGGCGACCCTCGAGCATATCCGAGACCAGCGTCCGCGAACTGTGGCTACTAAACAGCAGTTTGAATTCGTTCTCATGGCTGTCGCTGAGGAGGTAAAGAATGACAATAAACTAAAAGCTAAAAAACAGTATTAGAGCTTTTTTCACCCAGTTATTTTTAAACTTGATTTTAAAATATTATAGCTTTGTCAGTCTTGCTCAGAAGACCAGTAATAACTGATTTTATAGACATGTTGGTAAATTATTCGTTTAACCTAAATTACAGGTACATGCAATATTAAAGGCTTTACCGGCGCATTTACAACAACTACAGGAGAAGAAAGACAAAGAAAAGGAAAAGGAAAAAGAGAAAGACGGCAATGACAAGGAGAAACCCAACTGAATTACCTTGCTAACATCAACATGATCTTGTTACTTAGAAAAACGAAATTAGTGCCGGTTCTAGTGGAAAATGGTTGCACATTGAAAATAGATGATGCTTTGTATTTATGTATCTAATTTTATTATATTTTATTTACCAGCAGCACTAGCACTAGAGACGGCTCTGATTACAAAATTACGTTAATCATCTATTGTTTAGAAATGTTTATCAAATCCAAGTTGAGAATTGAGTATTGTTTAAAATAAAACTGGTACGTTTGAGTTACCAGCTCAAAAAATTATATAATTTATCTACAGCATTCAACATAGCAACACTGCTATTTTATAGATATTAATTCTCAACTTGGATAGTAGAATTATTACTTTGCTTAATGCTACAATGTTATTTAAAAGTTTATATTATATGACTAATATCATTAAGTGTTTACGGGTCTACTTCATCGATGTTGTACGCGAATGAATATTTAACAATTATTTACAATTTTAATCTGAGTGTACCTAATTTTTATAGTTCTCACAATGACTATTTTAAAAGAATGTATTTATAAATCTCAAAGAGCCTACAAATTTGATGTATTTTCTTATGCAACTGTATTGATTATTTAAAATATTCCAAAATATTAACTATCATTATTATATAGGGATCATCATAGTCAATTTATCAGGTGTCTACATAGCGACCTATCCATTTTTACTACAACAAATTTTAATACGTTTATTACAATTTTCATTTACAATTACTATAATATAATTTATCATTTTTTTTAAATGAATATAAATATATAATAAGTATATAAATAAACATACCTTCCATATTTTAATGACATTATGACCTTACTGTAAATGCATAGTTACTTATATTTTATTTGATGCGTACTGACGCTTTGTTAACAAAGATTTGATTCTAGTCATGGATTTAAATTTGTTATTATTAATTGATCGATTTGTTACTATAATATTTGTATAATGAATATTGATTTATATATGAGATTAAGGTAAAAACGACCTAGTACTGTACTTGAATCCGTTAACCTTGCTATTTTTGTAATAAAATTACTATAATTCTAATGAAAAGGAATCTTAGACGAACAATGGCTTTGATAATCATATCCCGAATAACGATATACCTGATAAATTTAATCATATAAAATTATGAGATATATTTACAGACTAGCAGAAACAATAGAGATCGTAGTACTTATCTGTGTACGATTTATATAAGATTACTATTTATTGCATACTATGGAAAAATGTAAAAAAAAAAATATTACCACAAAATTATAATTGTAGTTTAGATGTAAGAGAAAATATATTTAATCGTATTTCTGTATGAAATTATATGTAGTTTTTATGTGAATGAATTAATTTGTGGATTTGATTTCCTATTAAACATAACAGGTGAAAGTACCCACATTCCTCCTTTGACATTTGTTCCGGTCCTATTTATTTCTTCCTAATATCAGTTTATAATATTATAGTTTAGTAGGTTTTCTTAATCGTTTAATATCCAATATGAATTTATAATATTAGCACCTACACAGTTTCCTTATTTAGAATCCTCTTTATTATAAACTAACATATGATTTTAAAAAATATGTTAAAGAATAAACTATACAAATAAAAATAATCTTTAATAATTAATCTAAAGCAGCTAACTTCCATTTAGCTTAATTAAATGGAAATAAACTGATTTTTAAGATGTCACTTTTTTAAAAGTCAATAGCAACGTTTTTATTATGTGCTCTATATTTCCACATGGATGCTTGTGAAATTTCAGCTATTCGTTCAAAGATAACAAAGAAAAATGTTTTTTTTTTTATTAAAAAATTATCTCATCCCATTTATCCATCCATCTCATTTTAAATTTAAAAGTGAGAAAAAAAGAAAAAAGTTTATTATAAAAAAAAATCTAAAATCCTAGCGCAGCGTTGAGTTCCGCCATTCAAAACGCAATGCTCCAGGAATTCGGTAAAGTGGATAACGGAATGTCTTATCACTAGGTTTCTTCTGCCTACCCCGCTGTGTACCGAATACAGCGTGAAGCATTATTTTGAATTCTCTCGACCACAAAAAAATACATAAAATTATATTTGACATCATTGTAACTTAATAACTTGTAATTGGAATACTTCCAAACAAGGTTTTTGAGTCACAGTCACACCAACGTTTTTTGTTATCAGCATATCTAAAAAGTAGGATACTCGAGATAAAAGAATATTATTTTTGTCTATCATCAATAATGATTAAGATATTAATAATTAAATTAGCCGTTAAAGCACGGCTCCATAACAAAATCACGATGCGAAGCGCGTGTCGGCGCTTGCCTAGTGCCGGTTGTGGTTTCGATTTACACGTTTTACCACTATTCTTGTATAAAAGTTGTACATAATTTTTTGTTTGGTGTAACACCAAAAGAAAAATCATTGAATAATGTGACATACGTAGGGGCATACCTACAGACATAAATAATCTACCACGGTTCTATTTTTTAAAGTTACTTACTTTTCGAATACGGTAATATAATAAGTAAAATTATAAAGTACTAGCGGCCCGCTCGCGGTTTCACCCGCGTGAACTATGTTATTATAAATTTCTGTCTCCACGACTACGTCCTAGTGACGTCTATGCAAAATTTGAGACTCCTAGCATTTGTAGTAACGAAGTTTCATACAAACTTTCGACCCCAAAAACAACCCCTTAGAAGTCGAATATTGCAAATTCCCGTCTTAGTGAGCATCTACGTCCTACAAATAACTCCTATGCAAAATTTGAGATTCCTAGCACTTGTAGTTTCTGAGATTTCGTGATGAGTGAGTGACCTTTCGATTTTATATATATAGATAAGGCAAGCTGAAAAACAAATAAGAATAAAATATGTGACGATTTTACTTGTTTCTTATTTGTATTGTAATTATAATCAATGTAAAGATATAAAAAAGTATTAAATACGACATTAAGTACGCATTATTAGATTTTATATATACTTGGCAAATCCTTTAGCAAGCGGACGCTCACGTAGGTACCTATCTGCAATAGATGATATCTAATCTTCGTACATCTAATACAGTATCATATTATTATCACTTGCATGTCTCTAGGCCTAGGCGACACATGGTGTTCGCGTGATAGGGTTACGTCATATCTAAAACAAAAACTATGTTATCTTTAAAGGATATTGACTTAAATAATGTTTTAAATATATATTAAAACTTTATGTGTTTCTCAGTTTAATTAGTATTCTTATTTTTTATTTTAAGTTAGATTTTTTGTAACTTTCTTTTCGTATAAGACGTATTCACAAATACAGTTATAAATTTATTCAAATCCAGTTAGTACTGAGTGTGCCCATAAAACTATTGCAATAAAAAAATATTTTTTCCCGACTGCTAAGGAAGGGTTAGGGTGTAATATTTTTATTGCCTCATATCTCCAGAACCGCTGAACGGATTGACATAATTGAGGTATAAGGAGGTATAAAATAAAATATTATGATTTATGGCCAGTTTTAGAGAGTAAAGCTTGCTCTAAATGCCATGATAATTTGGAATCCAATTCATACGATTGGCAGTGAAGAATTTTCCTATAGAAAGAGTACGTAATGCTATTGATCTGGCCTCAACGTTTAAAGGACGGTATTGCAGCCAGTGGAGACTTAAAATAAGCTTTATATATTTGTAATGGTTTTTATTTTAATTTATTAAACTAACACACCGCAATAGTTATAAACATTACGTACAAAAAAATACAGTTTTCTTTGTAACTATATTTATGGTAAGACTAAGTATAATAATATCGAAACAATAAATAAATAAACTAATTTAATTTAATTTTATAAATATAATATAAAATGACAATGACACTTAAAGGCCCTTAACATTTGAATGCAATCTTAATATACATTCAAATTATTACATTTTATCTTATCTTATGATATCTTGCGCGGATGATGGAGAATTCCTATTATATTATTCAGATTTAGTCTTTATTACAAACAATTAAAATTGAAAATTTGTTTACAGCTAAACGAACGTGATGCCACGACAAATGATATCATGATTTAATAAAGATATCATGCACTCATCTCTAGTTACGTTTATCTACACTGTGGCGTCTCAGTACTCGGTGTTTTCATTTGACAAATGTCAACCGTGACGTGAACGTGTGACATTTACAATTTTACATTTAAAATGGTGAATGTTGGTGTTGCTTTGTGAGCGGGATCCAGTTTCAAAAGTATTGCGCCATAGTTAAGGATAATTTGTCAGTTTACATCATCAATATTCGATATTTAGCTTACTTTATTTTTTTTTAAATATAAATAATAAACAAAAATGATTAGCGGACGCGCATTACACTTCGTTTTCAAAGTAGCTGATAGAACCCTCACAGCTAAATTCTACAGGGAAATTCTGGGTATGAAGGTAAGATTGCATGTTTTTTCAATAAAAGTTTTGATCGGAAATTTCCACAATTTTTGTAAAACCAGTTTAATTTTTTAAATGAATACAAACTTAAAACGCCGGTACAACTAGAAATGTTCAAGGCCACGGAAAACTAATTGCCTCCGACAACATGTAATTTTCTGGAACTAATAAGTGTTCACATAACTAAGTACTTTATATTGTTTTTAAAGTAAACTATTTTAATTTCTAGGTTTTACGACATGAAGAATTTAGTGAAGGATGTGAGGCTGCTTGCAATGGGTAAGTTTTTGAAATAATTATTAGATAAATATAATGCAAATTACTATGTTACATATGAGTATTATAATATCTTATATTTAGCACAATGCTATAAAATGGTGTAATGTTACAGGCCTTATGCTAACCGTTGGAGTAAAACCATGATTGGTTATGGTCCAGAAGATACACACTTTGTTGTGGAATTAACTTATAACTATGGAATAACATATTATGAACAAGGAAATGATTTCCTCGGCCTGACTATTCAATCCAGTGAGAGTTTAAAGCGAGCTGAGGCTGCAAACTGGCCAGTGAAGGTACAAAATGGATTGAAATATATAGAAGCACCTGGTGGATACAAATTTTATATTGTTGACAAACCTCAGCCTGTGGATAAGGGTAAGGACATGGGTGTATATTTTCTGGGGAGCCCTGTATTTTAGCTTTGAAGAAATATGTTTATGTAGACATTGTTTAAATATTTTTTTGTACTTACTTGCAAAATAATTCATACATTTTTATAATAAGCAGAATATCTTTATAATTGTGATAATGAAATATTGCATAAATTTTTTAAATTGTAAACACAACAGGTTGTGAGTTCCATTCTCACTGTAGAAAATGAAATATTTGATAATTTCATTTGCTTGCTTTATTAACAAGACTAATAAGGCTAAAGTTTATTAAGGTGTATTTAATATTGAGTTTATGGTTTAGTGGTTAAAGTGCTTGAACATTTTCAATAAGATGATACTAACTCAAATCCCGCTATGTTCAACTACAGACTACAGAATACATGTTTAAATAAATCTCCATCAGAGTAAAATTTCACATTTCACATGATTTATATGAGTATAATTTTGTTTTTATTGATATGGAGTTCTTTTATCTTCAATCATCTTGGAAAATTTTATCATATTTTTAGATCATGTGATATAAATGTTGAGTTATACAAATGTGTTACACATCTGTACTGAAAATTCTTTATCCAGTCCATACAAAGAAAATGTTTTTTGATAATTATGAAGTTTGCTTTGTTATCTTAATTGGAATGATTAAAGTTTTATTATTATTATTTTTTATTTTTCTTGTTTTCATATGGACATACAATTTTTCCTTAGAGTCAGCTTTGTTACATATCTGACATATATAAATATAATAATATAAACATAACTCAATGTCAGTAAATGTGTAACCATAATTACTAAATTACATATACATGTCATAAAGAAAAAGATAAAAATGCCTTTAATAATATAATAGGATTTAGATATTTCTGAGTTTGATCCCCACTTGGTAGAATTTATTAGACATTCTCCTATTGAATTTTGATATCCAAAAAGTTTTTTCGCCTATATATAGATTTTATTTATGTTCTTATTGAAATTTTCAGATCCAGTTGTCAAAGTGTCTTTGGCCAGTTCAAATCTTTCAAAATCCATTGCTTATTGGAATGGCTTATTATCCCTCAAAATTTTCGAAAAGAATAATAAATCTGCAGTTCTTGGATTCAGTGAAGACCAAGCAAAACTTGAATTAGTAGATATTGGTGAGTTCAGTAAGAAATTACTACATTACATTTATATACTATATTTTAGAAATTTAAAACGATATGTATCATTATTATAAGTGGTGATCTGTCCCACAGCTCATTGGAAGCCATATATTGTTATTCCAATTAATATGTTTGTCATAATATTTAAGCAAAATTCTTATGTGTTATTTCTATTATTTACTACAGGGGAACCAGTAAACCATGCAAAAGCATATGGCCGCATCGCCTTCTCTTGTCCGTTTGACCAACAGCCCATAATTGATCAGAAGATTCAGGAATCCAAAGGGAAAATACTGACACCGTTGATCTCTCTGGACACTCCTGGCAAAGCCACTGTCAGGGTCATCATCCTGGCAGACCCTGATGACCATGAAATTTGCTTTGTAGACGATGAGAGCTTCCGTCAGCTGTCCCAAGTCGACCCGGCCAGCGATGCCGACTTGGACAAGTACATAAAGTCTGATAAATCACGCTAGTTTACAATAATAACAATTGTATTGTCTTTTTTTAAATGTATTACTTGTAAACACGTAAATGCCTTTTATATGTTAGTACGTAATTTTAGTCTGACCAAATTCAATACCTATATAACCCCACAAATACTTTCCGAAGTTAGGTATAGTACAGTCGTGTGCATAATCTTCAATAATATTTGCGTCACGTTCTACTCTACTGTAGTATTGAGATCGGGCTCGTACTTTAATTTAAAAAGTTCTTGTTAAGCTATATTGTTTACAAGTACAAGTTACTCTATCTAAAAGTATTATATGTCATCTAAAATCATATTATAATATTGTGATAGTTTTCTTATATATATATTTAAAAAATAATACACAAAAATGTCTTGTACAAGAAAAAAGTTGAAGCTGTTTTTCATAATAAGACTACAGTACAGTTTTTAAAATTATATCAATTAAAGAAAAAGATTATAAAATTTCAAATGTTTCATTATGGTAACTCATTCTTCTTCATCTTATATTTAAGTGTATCATCGAAATATAACTTATTTAGATTTAAGTTCTTTGTCCATGTGATATTATTGGTGGAAGTTTTCTTACTTAGCATTCCTGATACTATTATTACATTGTTATATTTAAATTTTATATTATCACGAATTTTATTATGCTTTTTCCGCATATGTTCGTTTCTTATGTTTATGTTTAAAAATATAATAAATGTTTCAATAATGATGTTTTTTTTATTGGAATCTAACGTTCGTCCATAATAATAATTTTTCATAAAAATTTCATAATAATTTTATTAATATTTGTTCCGCCACTCAGGCTAGATTCCTAGAAATCTAGTTTAGTAGTAGTAGGAGCGTCCAGAAAGATAGGGGGCCCCTCTACCTATCCTGCTAAATGCGGGACAAAGCGTGAAAAAAGTATTAAAAAAATAAAAAATAGTATCATGTGAATACAACTTAACATCGCATGTGGTAGCTAGTAAAATATAAATCGTGTTACGGCATTGCAGCGTGAGGCAAACGACTTGATCGTATCGACCAAACAGATCCCTAGCACTAATGAAAATCCCATTATTTATATTTATTGCTTAAATTTAAATATATTTTTATATTGTAACATCAATTTTGGAAGATAAAATGGTTTATTTGAAAGATATATTAAGTATATACTAAATAATAAATTATCCGTATACCCCAAATATTAACCATAAAGGCACGATAAAAGATTTAATTTTCCCAGTTAGAAAAAGGAAACTGAGAAATAAATGATTGGGTAATATTGATAAAGTGAATTAATTTACTTATAAGTAAAATAGAATATTCCTCGAGAATTTCAACCCAAGACGCCAACGGCAACCCAAATGCTTCGTAATTATTAATTATTAAGTAAATAAATGTTTCGTAATAAAATATATTTTTTATTTAAAATTTATTAAAGAGAAATTGTTGGTAAGACCGATCAACAAAAATATTAAGCATAAAAATATTAAATATAGATAGGTAAAAAACTTAAGTAAGTATTAAAATTTTTCAGATATTTATACTATAGAAAGCGATCCAACGATCGTGCTAAGTAGTTTTAACTCAATTAATTTTATCTATAAGTGATTTCTGAGATACTTTCTACTCAGGCTTGGTGATCTATCGCCGTAGATAATCGCCTACGCTCCCGATACGATAGTACGATAAGGTTCGTAAGTGGGTGGTGGGTAGTCGGCGAATGGCGAAACTACGGTATCGCGTGGCCGCCGTGCCCGGTTTACTGCTCGATTGTCATGGTTGCGTTTAAAATATGGCCTCAAATCTCATATTTTATACAACATGATAATTTGGAAATATTAGTATTGCCCTTCTGCTTACCCTGCTATGTGCGGGATACAGCGTGAAAATAAAAAAATAAAAGTTTTCTATAGCACTGTGTAATCTAAACTTGCACTTTAGTCACTCTTTTCTTTATTACTTATCTATTGACAAGTAGAGGAATTTGCGGATGTTTAATGTTTTGATTCATATAAATTTCTTAAAGCTTAAAACAATATGTAGCTAAGTATATAAAAATTTGTAGTTTCTTTTAAAATTTGTAATAACCGACTTTATAATATGTACATAAATGATATCTTAAAAATGTGAAATAATTATTCATCTATTACTAATTATAAAAAAATATAAAAAAAATACAAAAATTAAAGTAATAATTTCCAAAGATTCTAATTACAGGCCGCATACCTTGAAAGTTATTTATAAATGTTTAATGACGTGCTTAAAGTTTATGAAGTTTAAACCACTGCAATTAGAGCATGAAAATTAAATTTTAAGAGCAAATTACGAATAAATTTAGCTTTTGAAAAATATGTAAGGGTATAGGAAATAGGTATGTATATGTTGCATTTATGAAAACTAAAATATTTTTGATTAACAGCTTATCCTAGATTATTAATTATTATTATTATTATTTTCGTTAATGTATTATGAAAAACTGCTATGTACGGGATACAGCATACCAATATACCGGGTAGGCAGAGGGAATCTTGGACCCTAGTGTTAACACACTCCGTTCCCCACTTTCCACCGGATTTTCGGAATTTAACGCCGTCCTTCGCCATGTGATTTAAATAATATGTAAATAATAGTAAAGAAAATTGAACAATAACATAAAGCAATCTGGCAGTCCAGCATTTTCCATGCTATACCTATTTAACGAGTATTTCAGCCGAGAAAATAAGTAGATATGTATGAGATAGTAGGTCATCGAATTCAGCGAGCTCATATTATATATTTTTTCTAGAACGGAAGGATAATTAAGAACCCTAAGAATAAATCCATTGTCATACAAAAATGAGAGTGGCAGGATGTTCACGCAACGCTACTTTGTATAAATATGAGTCGTATTTTTAAGGCTTTAAAAGCTAACTATATCAAGAGCTGTTTTAAATCTTCACTCTATGAATTCATTTAATTAATGCAAATGCATAGGTAATATTTTTCTTAGTCGTCTATTCCACAAAGATACTATATTATAATAGTAAATAACAAAAGTACTAGTAAATAAGATATGAATTATTATTCGATTAGATGTATTTAATTACTCTATCGCAATCATCAGTGTGAACTTCAGAATAAATAAGGCAACAAAGAAATCAATACTACCCACTCAAGGATAGGTAGAGACATTAGCAGTAAGATACTATACGGTCTTAGTAGAGACAATCATTGTACGTTACGTACGCATTGTTACGCTAGAAAATATTGTAGGTTAAGTATATAAACTTGAAGGTTGTGTACTTGAAGGTTATATATACTGCACGATGGCCTCAGCTACGGCGTTAACCTAAGTTAAAACGAACCAGAGCGGGTGTGCGTCCGTGGTATCACGTCGATAATAGATCCGCGAATAATAAATTTCATCGTAATCGAGTAAGTCTGATCAATCCGCTCTGAGGGCGGGCGGCGGGCGGAGGGCGGCG